>JAAGNO010003503.1:0-13604 GCA_033439905.1 Ceryle rudis | reverse complement strand
GAATCTCTCCAGAGAAGGAGACTCCACAACCTCTCTGGGCAGCCTGGGCCAGGCTCTGCCACCCTCACACCAAAGAAGTTTCTCCTCCTGTTTGAATGAAACCTCCTGAGTTCCAGTTTGTGCCTATTACCCCTTGTACTTTTGCAGGTGATGATCTCCAGAGGTCCCTTTTAAGATAAAAGCCCTGTTCTCAGTATAAGTGCTGAGGAACATTTGCTTCAGCTCTGCTGGCCAAGCAGCTGTAGGAAGCCATAACAAGACTCCATTCTCTTTCCTGTGGTACTCACTCTAGGTTGACCTCCCATTTCATGACAGTGCAGTCGTCCCCTCCCGCTGTGAAGACGTAGCGTCCATCATAGGAGCTAGCAAGGTCAGAGACACCATCCGGGTGGCAAATGAAAGCTGAGGACTTGTGGGGGTTGCCATCGATAGGCAAAATCTGCAAGCCCACCTGTAAGGAAAGAGGGAGCCTGGGAGGGCTGGAGTCCCAGGGGAGGACTGCACAATGGGGCAGGCCTGTGTCCTCCTCCCAGGAGCTCACTCAGCTCTCAGGCAGGACCAGACTACACATGGTTCTGCCTGCAGAAAAATTCTCCCAGGGACCACCACCTCTACAAGTCAAGGTTCTTGTACAGCTGGGGTGGATGGGGCTCTGTACCTTGTCCTTTGTAATGTACACCAGATAGTGTTTCTGGGGGTCCGTAGTCTTTGCTGTTGGAAGGATTTGGATCTTCTCCAATGGGGAGCCATAGGTTGGTCCCAAAAGGGTCTTTCTAAAGGCAAACAACATTTTCACCCATTCTAGGACTCAAAAAAACTTCTTCCTTCTCTGAACAGATGATACACACAAGAATGGGCAGATATGGGGAGGTGTGGTGGGTGCAAAGGCTTTGTGCTACTGGCTGAGAGAATGGGATAGGACAGAGCCCCCGCCTAGGGGGGACCATACTGGGGATAAGAAAGGAATTTAGTGCTCATTCAGTCCTTTTACTTTTCTCATGTGAGTTCTGTCTCTTTATCTAATGTCCAACTATTGCATCTCAAGTCCAGCACATTGAGTAGACCAAGACCCACCAACAGCCACAACCTTACTAGATAACACTCTGGTGAGCAGCAGAGCGGACACAAGGATGGAGTAACCTGGGACCCTAGAGTCATCCCAAGATCTGCATCACAGATGGGCAAACACATGCTCATGGGTGGGAGTAGGGCAGGCATTAAGCAGAGGAAAACATAGAGTCAGGATGGTGATCCCAGGCAGTGCAAGGCCCGAATCTCTCCTCTACCTGCACATTTTGGTCGTTGTGTTGTAGAGCTTCATTTTGTAGCAGTTGTTGGCAGTGAGGATAAAGGACTCGGTGCTGAGCTGTGGGTACCAGGCCAAGCACAGAGGCACAGCAACCTGCTCTACCCGGTTCCTGTGCAAGACCACCAAGTGGTCCTTGCTGCTGCTGTTCAGGTCATATTCAACCTGGAGGGAAGACAAGGAAACACAGCAACTCCCCTGTGGTCTGCCAGCACCCTGGCCTTGCTGATCAACTGGGTCAAACGTCTCTCGCAGCAGCCAAGGTGAGCAGCCTGCAGCAGCAGAGCCTCAACCCTGAACTCTGGGCCCATCTGCCCTGAGACCAGACTGAGAAACAATCCTTACTGCAATGGAACTGGTGGGGAGAGGGGTAGGAGCTGCAGAGCCAGAGACTGAGTCTCCTTCCCTTGTCCAGCTGCCCCCTTTAACTGCAAAGCTCCGCTGCCCTTTAGACTTTCCCATCAACCCACCAGCTGCCGGTCCTCTCCGAGGCTCAGGAGCCTGGGCTCGTCGCTGTCTAACTGGACCCCAAAGAGGATGCTCCGGATGGGTTTGTAGTGGGAGCGCAGCCCTGCTAGATGTTCCCAGCATCTGCTCCCATTTCGCAGGACTCTCTTGTAAACAATCACCGAGTATTTCTCATCCTGGAAAGACAGCACAAGGGTTAACGAGCCACGATCCCCAGGAACATCACCCTGCTGGCAGCTTTGCACGTCCCCTCAGGGCTTAGCTCGACCCTTTCAGTTTTGTGAGTCCTACAAGGAGGGTTAGAGTCACAGCCAGGGTAAAACACTGGGCCTGACAGATTTTTGCAGCTGCTCCCAGGGACAGCACCGCAATGGTAGTCCTTGGCCTGGCCAGAGCATCTTATCTGTCTGGAGGACATTCCCTGCTGTGCTCTCGCAGCAGAGGGATGGTAAATCAAGTTTGGTGACTCCCCAGAAGTCACAAGGGAGATGCCCCTCTGCCCTGGCGTCCGTGGATGAGGGGAGAATCTTTTTCTTTGTACAGACATCATAGAATGGTTTAGGTTGAAAGGGCTCTTAAAGATCATCTCATTCCAAGCCCCCTGCCATGGGCAGGGACACCCCCTAGAGCAGGTTGCCCAAAGCCCCATCCAGCCTGGCCTTGAACACTTCCAGGGATGAGGCATCCACAACCTCTTCTCTGGGAAACCTTTTCCAGTGTCTCATCACCCTCACACTGAAGAACGTCTTCCTTACATCTGATCTAAATCTAACCTTTTTCAGTTCAAAACCACTACTCCTTGTCCCATTGCTCGTCCTATCATCACCAGCTGCTACAGCCTCTGTGACAACCTGCTGCAAGTGCTGCCTCGACAGCTCTGCACCGAGACATGGGACCAAGGGAGCAACCCCTTTGAGGTGCACCAGCCATGAGGAGATCCCTGCTCCAGCCCTTTCTACAGCTGGCTGCAGAAGTAAGGCTTGTCACTAAAGTTAGTGATGGGATGCTGCCAGCAGCAGGTCTGTGGAGTGGCTGTGACTGGTGACTCTTCAAGCCAGGAGAAGCATTTCAGGGTCACAAAGGCCCAGGGAAGGGACAGCCCCAACACCCCTCGCGCTGCCGTGCCTTGTGGATGGCCAGTAATTCCCAGTCCCACCGAGAGCCCCACGTGTAAAGCACCGAGAGGAACAAACAAGCTCACAGCAGTTGCAAGGTACTCCGAGTCATGAGAGAAGTCAACGTGAGTCACGGGACCATGCGAGAACTTGAACTCTTTGCAGCTGGACTGAAGGGAAATGGCATCAAGGATGTAAACGCTTCCATCGGTAAATCCGGCAGCCAGAAAATAACCTGGAAAACATGCCAGAAAACTCTTGTGCCACAATCACTCCTCCTAGGAAGCCCAGTGCTTGGCATGTGGGGAGGTCATGAGATCAAGATACCTGCGGGGTCATAGGACAAGCACTGGATGCCAGCCTGGGTGAATACCCTGCTAACGAGGTACTTGGTCTGCAGGTAGTCCCACACCTTCAGCAGCCCGCAGCGACTGCCCACAGCAAGGAGCGCCTGCCGGGGGTGGCAGGCGATGGCATTCACAGCTTTCTTTGCCTCTACCATGACTTTTTCAAAGTTTGTCCTGTCTGTTGCAACATGGAGCACGGTTGCATCAGAGGTTGAAAGGATAAAGTTCCTGTTTAGTGTGAGAGAAACAGAATTTGATGAATCAGACTGGTTGGCTCATGTCCCTCCGAGCCATATTACACATCAGACTCTTTCTGGCAACTTAGTTGGACAATCCCTTATATTTTGCGATACACAATATGCAAATGCTTCTTAACCTGGAAGGCAGGTGGCTCTTTGTATTCATGACCTGCTAAATCTCCACGGGAAGACACTGGAGCCAATTCCATTTTCTACTTGGGTAGGTGAGTCAGAAGATGAATGATATCTGGATAGCTTTTGCCATTTGCAAGTCACTGGGGTGTGAGCCGGACAAATGAGCAATTGAAGATACTCTGAATAGTCTTTTCACATGTCTCCATGCCACCACTGTCAGTGGCTCATGTTGACGACACTGCCACGGACGAGGTCAGAGGACGGTTTCAGTCCCGTGCCGCAGATGGAGCAGCTGCCTGTCTGTTCACTCAGCCGCGCCGACTGTAACGCAGCGAAGAGGGTCCCGCTGCGTAACTGGCTGATGTGTAAAGCGCACGTCTGAATAATTACGCACATTACAGAACAAATACATACAGTCATCGTTCTGCCTGAGAATGAGAGTCTGGCCCCAGCTAAAGGGTCAAGAGAGGCTCACACAGGAGCGGCACGGGCAGCTGTGAGAGGCTGCAGCACACGTGGAGAAACGGCAGCCCCTTTGCCAGCTGGCCCCCGAAAGCCAGCGGGTTATGCACATCTGGCACGGGCACTGAGGGACGCTGTGCTTCTTGTGTGCCTTCACCGGGTTCTTCAGCCAGACCCGATCCCAGAAGCCTGGTGCGACAAGCAGGCTCACGGCTTCCCCTTTGGTTTTCTGCCTTTTGTGCCGCCCAGAGCAGCTGCAAGCAACAGGAGCTGTAGCAGTGACCCGAGCAGATGGATGAGACAACAGAGACTGACAGAGAAAACCAAACAGCTCCCCAGGCTGGAGAGGAGCCTGTCCCACATGGTTCTTTAGAAAACACGTGCGGCTAAGGACAGACGTTGCCAGGAAAGCCTTCACAGGAGTGGCAGACACGTGGTTTGCAAGCTGGATCGAGCCATGGAACAGCTTCATCTGGCCCACAGACGTCCTATAAATTCTCAGGCACAGCTACATCACACAGAGGGGCAGGCAGAGGCTGTCCCAAGCTCCTGAGCCAATGCGGTGCAACCCAGTACTGGTGCCAACCCCACTGGGAAAGACTCTGCGCTGTCACCACCCTGATTAGCTTATCCAGTCGTGATAAAATCTAACTAGAAACAGCCATCCAAGGGAAGGGTTTAAGGGGAGGGGTGGATTAAGGGGCTTGGCGGGAGCTGGAGGCTCAGCATTAGCACTGCCTGGTGTGCCCAGTACATGACAGAAGAGCTGCGCACCCCGGGACCAGATCGTCTCCGTCCCTGTATTAGCGCTTCTCTCGCCTGTGCCAAGGCATAAGAGCTCAGCATTTAAGATGTGCTGGGGTCCGCCCGGGTTTTGGTGGCCACTGGGAGATCCCTGGCGACTGTGCAGACAGAGGGGGCTACCCAGGAGACATCCACCCCCCTGCTTGTCTTTGGTGGGCAGATGTAATAAATACCCAAAGTGAAGATCTGTGGAGAAGGGGTATAAAGGGGCACGTTCCCTCCCTGTCCCTGTCCTGCCCAGGAGGTGGGTACAGGGTTGAAGCCTGCTCCAGCCAAGGCGGGAGCCCATGAGGCAGCTTTCAGCTGACCATCTCCCCACTCTTCAAGCACCCAGGCAAATGCAGGAGAAGACCTGTCACTCACCTTGTGACAAAAGGCTGGCTAACAGAGATGCAGGAGGTGGAGCAGTCTGGGGAGGCACCAGGAGGATCAGGAGGGGTTTTGGAGAAGGAGATGGACCGAATGGGACCCACTGTGCTGTGGCTGTAGCAGGTGAGGAATTGCAGCTGCCCGTTGTAGAATTTAACCTGACCTTTTGCATCACCCGTTACGATGCAGCTGCAAGGAAGGGAAAGCTTTTAATCAACACACCGGTTGAGAACTCCCAGATACTTCTTAAATAGCATCCTTAGGCAGAAGCAGGTCTCTTCCCCTTTTCCCTGCGCAACTGCATGAGAAGAAGCCCATACAGATGTGCAGATGGAAAGCCCAGGGCTGTGCAGAAACCCCCAGGCTCTGCTGTGACCCTGCGGTGTCCCCAAGGCTGTCAAAGCGTTTGGTGGCCGTCTGCTCCCTCTGCCGGTAATGGCCAGGAGGCTGAGCAAGGCTCATCTGCCATCCTCTGTGACCATGTCCAACCTCGAGTCTGAGCTGGAATCACATCACCTGGAGTTTTCAACCTTTTTGGTTGGTTGGTTTTTCCCCAGACAAATTTCTGGAAAAAGCCAGAGCAATGGCTCATAAATCTGAGGATGGGACCTGCGGCTACTGCAAACTGCAAACTGCCACCCCGTTACCTCTCCAACACCTGGAGCACAGTAATGCTGTCCTTCTGCATAGGCACCACCTTGGTGGCCCTCACGCCGTGCGGCTTGGCCAGCAGTTCCTTGGAGGTACCGACCACATCCCACACCACCAGCTTCCCGGCCGAGGTGCCCGTCAGAGCTTGCGAGTTGTTAAAATGAAAAACCGACTGGCTGAAGTGTCCCACCACGCTGCGGAAGGTCTGCAGAGAGAGCAGCCAGGCTGTGTGTTCACTGTGCTGGCTCTTCCCTCCTCAAGCCTCCAGAGCTGTTCCTGCTTAGTCCCCTCATGTGACATTCCCTTCCTGTCCCATGGAAGGACCATCAGAGGCAAGAGTCCCAGGAGAAGATGCAGTGGAGCATCTCTGAGAGACAGAGCCTCTCTTGACCTCAGCAAAGGCAATCCTGGTTTGTCCCCTCAGGAGAGTGAGGGGGACAGGCTGGGGACATGGCCACTAGTTTTGCTGAAGGGGATAGGAAGGGACAGTGCTGCTAGCAGGAGGAAAGCCAAGAGGATGACTTGCTGTGGTCCCCCCTGCGCTCACCTGGCTGCTCAGCAGGGGTGCTCCATACTGCAGACCAGCATCACCCTGGGGAAAGTGGAGAAAAGGTCCAGGAGAAGCATTTTGGAGCCATGCTCTGCAGTTCCAGTGGGTCCCCTCCTCATTGTGGTGAGGAGGGGTGACCGTGGTGACCAAAGTGGAGCTCCTGGGGCAGAAAGGCTCCAAGACCTTCCAGAGAGCACCAAACACCCTCCCTCCACCCGCTCCTCTCCCAAAAGTTGTCTCACTAGTCTGCAGCCCCCCGTGAGACCAAGACCCTCTGGGAGCACGTCTGGCACCAGAAATACAACTTCCCACGGCCCAACTTACCCACAGGTAAAATAGCACCTGGGTTTTGCTGTTACTGACAAACTCACAGGGATTTTGAGGATTAAAAATGACATAATCCTGCAATTAAAAGGGGAGAATCGCATCAATACCAAGCCCAGCAAGGCTTTCTGCTTATTCTTTCATGTAAAAGATCGGCTTTTATCCAAAACCCACTTCGCCACCTGCACTGAACTGAAAACAGAGGCTGGATTCCCTGAGAGCTGTGCTCTCTCCTCTGCGAGTGGGGACAAGCCATCAGGACCACTGGCTTTCCCTGGCCGGTGCCCGGGCTGCAGTGGAGGACATCCCACCAGGGTCCCCTCCACATCCCGTGTCTGCCAGGCACCAGAGGAGCCGCAATAACAGTCCCCAGATGCTCCACTGCACTGGGGTGCAGCAGGGCCGGGCTGTGATCCTGCCTCCGATCTCCAGCCAGCACCTACCAGTAGCCCTGCGCTGGATGGGGGGCACGGGGCTGCAAGGTGGGAGCAGGTAAGGACAGGGCTGCCCAGTCCAGCCCAGTCATGCTCCTGTGCACCCCTCAGCCATGGTCACTTACCTGATACCCAAACTCAGGCCTCAGGTCTGTGCTGCACATGGGTTTCTCTGTGGGCAAAGTCCACTTCCAGACACAAACTCTCTGGTGGAGAAGGGAAAACCAAGGGACATTTGTGGCTTACTGGGAGCTCGGAGGAACCAAGTGAACCCCCTTCCCTGCAGCTGCAGGCGATGGTGGGGCATAACAGACTGGAGGAGGATAAACCCAGCTCTCTGGCAGCAGAGAGCTTAATTTCGGGAAATAGTGCTAGAAATGTCTTTGATGAAAGCGCATCGGAGTCAGAATCTTTTATCCTAACTTTAGATCCACTTTCTTCACTCCGCAGCATTCACTTTAATGAAATCCAGGTCTGTCTCCAACAGCTCAGCCAAAACAAGCCCTCACTCTGCAAACCTGCTCCTCCTTTCTTCTTCTCTCCCCCCTCCAAATGCCCCCCTTCCCTTTCACTGCACTAGGAAAACTTTCAGGGATCTATTCTGCAAAGCTACGGAAGAGGAGATATTTTCTTTACCTGCACTGGACCACCACTAATGGTCACCAAGTACTTCACATCCCGGGAAATAGCAATCGCACTGACCCCGTCCTCTGGGTGGCTCTCAAAGATGGTGCGCACTGGTACCCTACGGAGCAAAGACCTCCTGGGTGCTCCCAGCAGCACAGGGGCATCCAAGGCAATTTCTTGGCAAAATCTGTGCAGTCTGCGTGGTGGGGAGGGAGTCTGAGAGCACTGGTGCTGCTGCGGGAGCAGCCAGGACCGTGGCTGACCCTCAACGTCCTCTCCATCCCTTCCTCCCCGAGAAATGACTCTGGGAAACCACTCACCAGGGATCTTGCAACACTACAGGTTGGAGACACAATGTGCTTAGTCTGTGGGACCTCAGCCCCACCTCAGCATCCTGTGAGTGTGGGTGATAGAAGCAGGAGGAAGCCCTCAGCTTGGTTTTGGCTTCTTTTCTGTTTCTCCCTTTTCACTCTCAGCTGAAGCTGGAGTCAGCCCTAAGCCATTTACTGGACACAGGAGGTTTCCTAAGAGAAGGTTCCCAGGAGCTTACCCAGAGAAGGAGTCCCACACGATGATCAGAGCATCTGGCCCTCGGTCGGCAGTTGCCACCCAGCGCCTGTCTTCACTCACACACAGGCAAGAAATGACATTTGTGTGGCCCTGGGGGAAGAGAAGCAGCAAAGTGCCACTGAGGCTCCAGACCTGGAGGCTGTTTAAAGCGTTCATCAAATCGCTTCGCTCACGAGCTCCCCTTGTCTTCCCTCCCAAGGCTCCTCCACTCTCATCCTTCCAGCCCAACCTTTGCATCTCATTTTTCACAGGCTCTTCTGAGCCCATTCCCCAGTCCTGCAGTTCTAGGTGATCCCTAAATGCCAGGCACCAGGAAAAGAAACAGAAGGAGAGAGTCTAGGAGAAGAGGAGGAGGAGGGAGACATGTGGGCTGTGTGCCAGACCTGCAAGTGATGCTGCCTGTTCCCTAGGACATCATGGATGACCACCGTGTGGGAGGAGACGTACAGGAGCACCTGATCCTCCCCATCCATCAGGCTGTGCACGGCCAGGCTACTGTTGTAGCCCAACACCCAGGACAGGCTCTGCAGGGACAAGACAGCTCTTAATGGCCAGGACAAAAAAGGCACAGAAGGTCTCTGGGGTGATGGGAGAGAGCTGGGCAGGAGCACCGGGTGCTGTGTGTACCACCATGGGGGCACCATGCCCGTTGATACTCACGAGGGGGTGAAGGCTGGTCTGCTTGTCCTCCTGGAAGAGCGTCCCTGGCGTGGCCGCCCACACCAAGCTGGAGGAACCATCGCACCCATCGTCCTCCCCGCTCCTCTGCTGTGCTCCCTGCTCCCTGGAAACGGCCCCCCTGGGCTCAGGCAGCGCTGAGGGTGGGTTAGCTGGTCTAGCACCCTCCAGCTGGGTTCCCCCAGCAGTGCCTTCTCCCAGACCAGTCCTCAAGGCTGCCATGTCCTGCCTCCCAGCAAAGGTGCTGGGCAGGGTGCCTGGCATCCCCATCCCTGAAGGACACCACAGGGGACCCGACAATGCATCTGCTCCAGCATCAGTCAGTGCTCCTTCCATCTCCTTGGCAGCAGGGAGGGGATCCTTGGAAAGGAGAGAAGTTTTGGTGAATGTTGGCTCCTGTTGTGGTCGAGCTAGAGGCTGCCCTGTGGCTGGTGGAAATGCACCCCAACACATCTCAGATCCAACCTCTGTCACTCTCAGGGCACGTTCCACTATCAAGATACTTCTTTGCTCCTGTCCAAACTCTTTTGTACAAGGGAAAAAAAATGCCACAGAAATTTTCCCGCCAGTCACCACTTCTCTTTCTGCACATCTAATCTTCCCTCTTTGCACCTCCACAGCACCGCATGTCTCACACCAGCGCCTCTTCCAGTCAGCTCCTGTCACCTGGGCTAAGATGCCCAAGTTCCTCCTCCAAAACTGACTTACAGGTCCTTTGAAGGCCACAGGTCTGGCCTTTCTGCTGCCCATCCCCTGACTGTTCCCCACGAAACAATTAGCAATGGCTGCAGAGGGGCACACGGTCACGGGCAGGAGAGGCAGGGATGGCAAACTGAGGTTAAAAGCAGGGGAGTTGGGTCCTGGGACTGGGGCTGGGTGGGCTGCAAAGGGTTCTGCAGAGATCCCAGCTCTGCTGCCAGTGTGTCTCACCATGCTGCCCAGCTAGCAGACGGAAAGCAAGGGTACAAACCCCCCCCACTGCCTTCCTTGGCCCCTCAGCAGCTGTCAATAAGTGTATTAAACAGCCCTGGGATGTCCGAGCTCACGGCAGCCCCCAGACAGGTTTTCCCCAGCCTGAGCACCAGCTGCTTAATCTTGTAATTGGGATCCCACATCAGCCTTTGCCTTTCCCCACAGAGCTACTTGATTTCCTACAGCAGCCTCTTGTGCGAGGTGTAAGCCTCGTTTGGACACCGTTCCAGTTTCCAAGGGAGGGGAGATAACGTTTCATTCAGCAGAAGAATGTGGCCAGGTTCTCTTCTGCTCATGTAACTCTCGGGCAGCTCAAATGTTCAGCAACTATTGATGGCTCAGGCTGCAGAGAAGCAGCATCTGCTGAGCCCAGCTGGTGAGGTCCCTGCTCCACCTCCTCCCTGGGGACATCTCAGGAGAAACCATGTCTGGGAGACATCACCCCCTAGTCCTGGAGCTGGGGTCTCTGCTTCTGTCAGGACCTGCCCATGGACCCTGTGTCAGGCTCACCCGCTCAGGCAGCTCGGCCATCTCCTGAGCTGTCTGTCTGTCCTGGGATATCTCCATGGGCTCACTGCTTGCTCCTGCTCTTCCTCCAGTTGGCTCCTCTGGTGTAACTTCACGTGAACCCTCCATCCCTACCGTCGCCCTCCTTTCAGGGAGCTGGGGTGCAGAGACGCTATGAAATACACCCACCCCCCAGGGTTTAGCTGCACAACAACCTGAAATTTGGCACAGCCTGAGGAAAGGGTACCTGTGAAAGCTGGAAACGGGTCCCAGAACCCCTCCAGTAACACTCCAGCCAAGTGCAAGCAAGCCCAGCACAGCCCATTACTCCAGCTGAGCCTGGGCTCCCTCCCCGTCTGCCTGCACACCGTGCCAGCTACAGACATCTCCCCTCAGATGGGGTTTCATCACTGGCCCCATAAGCAGCAGGGCTACTCCTGGGTGGCAACTGGTCCATCTCTGGCCTCAGGAGTCTGGATTTGAGCCGACCCTGGAAGCTCATGCACAGAGAGCTTTCACAGGAGCGGGAATGGGCCCTGGGAACAACCCTCACTCCGGTAGGTAAAAAGCTGCTCGGGGACAGCTGCAGCCCCACAGGTCTCACCGGGGTTACCACAGAACTGTTCCCAGCCCCCCTCCAAGCCTTGGTGGCTCTCCAGCTGTCCAGTCCTCCCACCACGCTGGGGCATCCCCCCCACTCACCAGTCGCACAGATCCCCGGCTTCTGTTTGCATCTGACTGCGGTTCCCAGGCAACGGCTGCACCGGCCACCGCCAGCCCGGGGAGCAGCAGGGAGAGAAGGGGGGACCCTCTTCACCCACACCGGCTGCCATGGAGAGGCAGCAGCGACCCCTGGCCGAAGCAGGCAGCCGGTGGCGTGGGGGGACAGCCAGCCCTCGGCCCCGGCCAAGCCAAAATCCTGCTCGTGGCCGTGGCAAAGCCTCGCTCGGCAGCGCCAGGCCCCTTTGGGCCCAATCCCTCACCCTGCCCCGGGGTCGGGACACAGAATCTTTACCTGATCCCTCCCCCCTGTAGGGGGTTGTGAGCAGCTTCTGCTCCCTCGGCAGCCTTGAGCAGTGAGAAAGCAATAAAAACCACCTTCTGGCCCCTGCCAGGCGTGCGTCCCCCCGCAGCTGTCCCCAGCTCCCTGCCAGGACAACACTCACAGGGGGACCCCCTTCCCAGGGACCGCTCCAAGTTACCACCTTCGCCACCGAGATCATCATCTCGAAGCGTTCCCACGTGATGGCTCCAGCTTTACTATTAAGCTCAACTAATAACAATTTCTAAATCTAATTTGTTTTCCCCTTCTGCCCAGCAAGGGCCTCGTACCGTGCCGGGAGAGGAGAGGAGTTTTGCTCTCAGCTCACATTATCTCCTCGACCTGAAGAGGCTGCTACTCAGAGACAGGTCCTTAACAGGCGGCTGCTCTCGACTGCTCCTCTGTGGCACAACCCCCTGCTTCCAGTCGGGGCAGTTTTAGGGCTTCAGGAGCAGGGGTTTGGCCCTCAAGCCCCGCTTCTGCTCGGCGCAGGAAGGCAGCCTCCTTCAGTGCATCAAACTTGCTCCAACACGGCGCTTGCTTTCCCACCTGGCAGCACCCAGTCCCCATTCCCTGATCATACTGGATATGGGGAGTCACCTCTGCTCCCCAGCACAAAAATCCTGTTTATTCTGAGCGAGAGCAGCTCCTCTCATCCTACAGCTGAGGTCTGAGTGTGGTGTAAGGGAGAAGCTCAAACCTCATCCTATGCACAGCAGGTTTTGCAACATAATTTGTATTTCTTACACTCGTTGGGATCGTTCAACCTGTTCTGGTCAGGACACCCAACCGGAGGGGTTGAGGATGCAACGGTTGGGACATGGGGTCAGGGGATGCAATTCTAGTAAAGCTTCAGGGAGCAGAGAGCCCTCCAGAACATGCAGACACCCTCCCCAGGGAAGGGGAAATGAGCTCCCTGAGAGCAGGAATGAAGCTGGCCAAGGGGGTCAGGCTGACCCTCTAACCGCATTGGAGGAGCAGTACAGAAAGTGAGGGTTTTCTAGATCATTCCATCCCAGGAGGCACAAAGGTGAAGGCCTGGAAGGATGCATCCCAAGCTTTTCTTCTCCTGGACTGGTATCTGGACCCAGATTCACCTACAGCTCAGGTAAAAGCCGGTCACAGCCAGGCTAGCTACACACACTTCCCAGGGACACGCAGCAGAGGCCAGCCCCTGGGTACACAATTTACCCACATACTTCCACCTACGCTCCATTTACAGGGACAGAAGGTAGGAGAAGCCTGAGGACACTCAGAAGTTTAGAAACTGCAGCAGCACCCACGAAAACCCCTTTAGCAGAAATCAGAAGGGGCTTCTCAAGGTACAATCTCATCCCAGGAACGCTGCCCTGAGCTGCTGCAGAGATGCTTCCACCACAGCACAGAGGAGCCTGCAGGAGCCACCAAGCAAAGGAGCTTTGCTTTGGAGCTTCACCATTTCAGTACCTGTTCCGTTGGACTCTTACCCTGAAACACAAACGTTTGCAAAACCAAAAGGGTAAAGCTATTCAAGAAAACACAAGAGTGCTGAGTGAGTGATTTAAAACTCTGGGGGTTAGTTGACTTTTTCAGCCTATTTCAGGTCTGGTTAATAACGATTATAACAAAATTGCTCATTATGAGACGTGCTACTTAAGCCACAATCTGCTTGCAAAGGGCTAAAGAAAGACTTCACCTTACCTGGGTTCCTGCTTGCAAAGCCAGGGAGTTGTCATTCTGTGTCTGTGCAGATCTGTCCTTAACCCACCCAACTTGGCCCACAGTTACTGCCCAAAATAACAACTTCTACAAGAATGGAGAGAGGCATTACTCTGCTTTATTGTTTTGGGAGAGTATTTTGAAGTTCAACTGGAAACAAGCTTAAAACAAACCAATCACCCCCGAAACCTCCTCAGCTTATACACCCTAAAACCAACTACCACAAATAAACAAGTTAAAAAAAAAAAAAAATATATATATATATAAAAAAAAGCCATAGTAGGAGCACTTTTATGACAATTCTCT
>JAAGNO010003501.1:0-25036 GCA_033439905.1 Ceryle rudis | reverse complement strand
AATGTGCCTTGTTTGACAGCTGCAGCTCTAACACCATCAGTACAGAAAGGAAACTTAAAGAAGAGTTACAGAGAAATGGACTGGGCCCGGCCGGGCGGCTGCCGCCCGCGAGGTGCAGGCGGTGCCCGGGTCCCCGCTGGTGGTGACGTTCTAGCGTCGGGTGAAGGAAGCGCATAAAGCTTAGGGGATGAATGCGCGGGAAGGCAGGGCGGGGCCTCTCAGGGGCTGGGGTGCGAGGTGGTGCAGAAGGGCTGTGCCAAGCTGTCCCTCTAGAGCTGGGGCTACTATAGGTGTGTAAATCCCAGGTACAGCTTTAACTTCTGTCATCATCGACACCCTCGTAACCTAAAAGCAGCCAGTGACATTACTGACGTGTGTGTCCACGTGTTGTTATGTGGCCAAAAAGCTATGGTGGCGGCAGTGCCGGCGGGTCAGGTTGAACAGCAGCCATGTGTAGGGAGCTGGACTTTCACCCTGCGCCCTCCCCCCTGGGAGTACGGGAGCGTTACTGTCAGTTTTGGAACTGTGGTTAGTTTTCTTTCTAAGGACGGATGGTAACATCTCATCCATCACAAGGTTCTTGTGAAGCCCTTTGAAGAGCAGAGGACTAACGTCCTGTATTTCATTCACAGGCAAAACTGCTCTTTGAGCTCAGTGCAGACCTTGCTCCAACCTGAAATGAGTTTGGTTTTCCACTGAACGGAAGAGAACAGAGGGGAGAAAGTCTGAACTTGGAGGAGAGGTGGGTGCTAGTACGGAATGGTGACTGTAGCCCTTGCGCCTGTGACAGTGTAAAAGTGTAATTTCTAGGATAATCATTTTAACAAAAATGTCACTCTTCTTAATCAGAAAGTGATTGGGATGCATTTTTTTTCTTTGCTTCTCTCTTTTTTTTTTTTTTGGTGGATTGCAATGTGTAAGGCAATTTTTACTATGCTGGGAATTTGCAGGTTTCATTGAACTGTGCTTAGAATATGCTAAGTGTTATAAAAATGGCATTTATTAAAAAAAAATTAAAAAATTTAAAAAAAAAGGCTATTTCGATTGTGCACTCCTGACATTTTTAGCAGCTGTTTTTTTTTTTTTCTGGTTTTTAGTCGGGTGTTTGTAAAATATGGCAACCTGTTTGCATAAAAGTATTATGAAAGTCAGGTCATTACCAGTAAGGAACTTTGGTTTAGGTAGAACTAGCTGAATGTTTTAAACTTCCGTGGAAGAAACTTAACAGTTCTGGAAACGATGGCAAAGCAAAAGTTTTCCTTTCACACAGCCTCCCTAGAACAAAAGATGCTAAAATTGAGTCAATTTTATCTCTGTATAATGTCTTAGCTTGTCTGCATATACTGAAGGCCTTTTTAAATTAGTTTGGCAATGAAGTTATAACATTCACTGGATGTACTAATGTAACATTTTTGTAGCCTTGTCAGTTCTTATAAAATTGTAACTTTTATTCTCAAGAGTTTGCAGTTTTCTCATCACTGGTATGAAGAATTCTCATGTCAGTTTTTGCCTGCAGATGAAAAACAGAACTTATGGCATTGTCAATCTAGCTGCTTTGTATCTATCAGTTCTCAACGTTACAGTCTTCATATTCAAGATGAAGCTTCCACAATAATCTTTGTTTGGCTTGGCTGTGGTAGAGAGCATGGGCTTACTAGGAGAATTTATATTCCTAACTGCTCAACTCTGAAGACGACTGAGCGGGATGCTTTACAATTGACCCGATAAAGTGCAGGACAATTGTTTCTAACTGGTGATGGTCCTAGCTATAGATTCCTTTCTTTTAATACACTACTGATTATTTAGGAGTTGACGGTTCTGATTTATTTGTCCTGGTTTAGGTTTCAAATTTCAAGATCAGTTGTTCTGTTTGGTTTTTTCCTTCACTTTTCTCTGCACTATCTCGTGTGTATTTTAAAATGTCACAAATGCAACCTGCATGCTGCTGTTTTGCTCAAGACCACCTCATTTTAAAGAAGCTGTCTTCAGTAACAGGCCTTATAGTCCCTAGTGCTACAAAAAAGCCCCAGCACCCTTTCAAAAGCTCCCAGTGCAGAAGAGCCTTGCAGCCAGTGTACCTGATAGCTGTTTCAAACATGAACATGCTGATCGTGCAGAGGCTGATAGCAGGTGATGTTTGCTTGGAACTGTAAACTAGATGTTACTGCTGCTTATGTGGACACTCCCTCTTCTTTTTCACATTCCTCTTGCTCCAGTTCGTTTGTGACCTTGAAGTCTGTCTTCATTTTTCAGCGAAGCGGACTTTTCATTTTGGTTGATGGTATGGTAAGCCCTGGCTGTCCTCCATAGTTGCTAAATATCAGTTATGCTTTAACTTACTCTTCACAGGAGCAGTTCCCAACATCTTTTCCTCATTGCTTTGCAGTATTTGGTTTACATGCAGGAGGCAATTACAGCTCAAGCTGGGAAAACATCTCAGAATAATTTCATGTATCACAAGGGGCCTCAGAACAAGCATGAAAAGCCCACTCTAAAATAAACACCTAATCTGTGTGTAGTCTAGCTCCATGCACTTGCATGTCAGCCTGTACTAAACAAACCTGTTAGAAATACAGTGACTAGTAAGGATAGCAGTCACTGGACGCAGTACATAACAGTATTCTTGTAAGAACCTGTTTTTTCTCTGAATGATAGAACTTCCTTCATATGCTTTCCGTGTGTCTTCAGCCACCCTCCTTGCCAGCCATATTTGCATTTAGATGTTGTTTTTATTCATCAACTGACTTTCATCTTCTTGTTACTTCTGATACTAAACAGATAAATACTGATAAATTCTGATACTAAATATAAATTAGTTGTCCTAATTTCTTTTGTATTTTTATCTATACCTCACGTTTTGTCTCATTATGGGTTTGATATATGCATAGATGAAAAATTTTATACAAGTGTGCTTGCCAGGATGTTCCAGAATATTTTAACTGGTTAAATTTCTTCTGTTTCAGACCAAAATGCTGAATCAGCAAATATTTAAGAGCTTTGATGTTGGAAAAGGTAATGTTCTTGGGAGGAGAATCAGAATTGGTAAATGTTTAAAGAGCATGACTAAACCTTAACTACTGCATAATGTTCCACTAACAACAGAGCAGCTAATACTTTAGAGGTTTAACAGCAGTAGTGTTTTAGAGGAATTCTATGTAGTCCTCTATCACAGCTACTAGTTTCAGTAACAGTCTTTTAGAATGATTTCAGTATTATGCTCAGGTAATTTTCATCTGCGGTAACATTACTTGGAGTAAAAACTCAATGATTCTTTATCATGATGTCAGGTAGGTATTACTTTGAGAAAACTTAACTGAACTCTGGGACAACTGATAAAAGATCTTGAACCCATTCCTATCTTGTTCTCCTGATTTATTTATGCAAAGGATGAAAAACATCCTTGTGCAAGCAGTGCGTACTCCAGAAAATAGGGACTTAGTAACTGTAAGAGATTCTCATTCCCAGAGAGGTTTAGTAGCTCTCTGTCCACTGAATTGACAAATTACCGGTACGTTTTCAGCTGCGGGATGCTGAAGTACCAGCTGTACCCGTTCCGTGGTTAAGGGCAGGGTGTCATATGAGAATTTGGTTAATTCACAAGCAGTCCCATAAAGTAGCACCTGTGATTGTAATTTCACAGGTCACATTCAAGAGGCAAATGGGCAACAAAGTACTTCATAGTAGTTTACCTTGGCCTGGTTGAATTTTCAGCTGACTTGTAGATAGCTGTAGCATCTCTTATTTTTAAGGTATTTCAAGCCTAAAGAAGGGCTGTTAGTACAAACTTTTGCTCCAAACGGTAATGCTTTTATTCTGTAAAGAGCACTGAAGTGATCGGTGTCCTTTCTGCAATCTGTGAAATCACCCTTTACGTTAAATCAGTTTTAGTTTTACTCTTCTGAAATCTTGTTACGAGCTGTTGCACTACAGCAGATTGAGTTATTCATAGTTATTTCAGTCATGTTCTAATGGACTTAGAATAGATGGAAAGCATTTAATTTCATCTGGTTTGCTTCTCACAGTTCATTTTTTTACAGCTGTATTCATCCTGTCCACTTTGCCAAATGTCTCTGGATAGCACGATGTGAAACTTTCAATCCCCTGCCAAAAGCTTGAGTATAAATCGCCTCCCAACTATTTTCCTGTTCATAAACCTGTTTTCTGGTAGAAGCCTTAAACCATTGTCAGAGTGAGACCTCATAAACTTAATTAGTGGGGAACTCATGGGCATGGTGTAAACATGACTCCTTTTTGGGACCTAGGTTCCAGTGTCATGAAAATATCTCTTATCACAGTACTGTACAAAAAAAACCCTAGAACAGGAATTAGGATGCTGAAGATGATTTCTTTTTTTTAGTGTCAGGCACACTTTTAGTGTCTTCATATAACCTGGAAGCTTTAGTCCATATAGCAAGTCCATATCAGTATGATTCCTGATATTAGTAGATGCATCCTCTCTGTTAAAAATTCCTCATTCCTCCACTATCTCTGTTGTACACTATTTCGCCCCCTTAATCTTGACTGGCAGTACTCCCACTTCGTTATCGTGTTGCTGAATGGTGAGTACCTTCTTGTTTCAGCCTGTTCACTCTCTGCTGATCCTCAGCCAGCCCCTTCTAAGAGTAATTCCTGTCTTAGAAACTCAAATGTTTGACTATATTACTGGCTGGTTATATGATCAAGAGGTGCTTTGAACTTTCTACCCCATTTACTTTTTATTCTTATATATATTATTTCATGTTGGCACTTTTATCAAGCCTGAAAGCTATCCAGATACTTCGGTATATTCGCATACATAGTATTTTTATTAGACACCACATTATTATTTTGCTCTGACGAATTCAAAAGAAATACAGCTTCTTGTAAAAGAGACTGAATCAAAAGCTCTTTTTGCTTTATCATGTTTGGTGTGAGTTGTTGGTTTTTTATTGCTTTTTGTTGTTGTTTTCTTAGCAAAACATGCAATCTAATTGTCATTTTTGCCTACTGAACTGTCTTGCTATCATACGTGTACCACAAGATGTGCTCTGATTAACTTTTGGCTTTATGGCTGTTGGGGCTGCTCATCAGTATTCTCTGGGCATTGTGACAAGTCTCGCACATACTTCTTGTGTATGTCATCTTGGGCTTGTTTTGCTTGAATTTATTGTCAGGGTGGCCTGTGATGCTGGCTCTCCAAAGTGATACTAGTAATTCAGACCTCCTAAAATTTCACAATCTCTCTTCTGAGAGGAACTGTTCAGCCCCCTCGCTGAATTCCTAGGGTGTGGTAACTGGACTTTGCTACTGATTCTTTTTATCTCTTCCAGCAAAGTCAGCATCTCCTTTACATCCGCATTAAGCTGTTCTTTTTCAGGTTAATTGTGATACTGTCCATGTCCTCAGTGGTATGAAATTAAATTGCTAAAAATGCCAACATTTTGAACACTGTAATATGCTCTGTGGAAAAACCATCCAAAGATGTTGCACTGTTTTCCAGCGGTCTTGTACTTGCATTCTTATGCTACTCTCCAAACTTTTGTCCAGAAGTGTCTAAGTGTGGAACAGACTTCTATGATCATTTCTAGGTACTCTGTCCCAGCTAGCTCAGTCACAGAACTGCCTTGTTGGACAGATGGGAGCCGTTATGTGCAGGGGGGTGCCCTGACTTTTTGCCTTTATGAGTGCAGAGGAAGGTTGCTTCCCTCTAGTAAAACTCTAATATTTACATAGCCATAGTCCAGCCTCCTGTGTGCCCATACCGAATCATAGAATTCTTTTAGTTGGAAGAGACCTTTAAGATCATCAAGTCCAAACATTAACCCAGCACTTCCAGGTCGCCACTAAACCATGTCCTTCAGCACCATATCCACAAATCTTTTTAATACCTCTAGGGATGGGCAGCCTGTTCCAGTGCTTGACAACCCTTTTGGTGAAGAAATTTTTCCTAATGTCCAACCTAAACCTCTCCTGGTACAACTTGAGGCCATTTCCTCTTGTCCAATAGCTTGGATACTTGTGAGAAGAAACTAAGCCCCCATCTCATACCAGCTGCCTTTCAGGTAGTGTAGAGTGATCAGGTCTCCCCTGGGTCTCCTTTTCTCCAGGCTAAATAACCTCAGGTCCCTCAGCTGTTCCTCATAAGACTTGTTCTTCAGGCCCTTCACCAGCTTTGTTGCCCTTCTTTGGATGTGCTCCAGCACCTCAATGTCCTTCCTGTTGTTACATAAGATACTGTGCATGTATCTGCTTCTTTTTCTTTCTAAGTTTTAACCACTGATAAAACTTCATTCAAGTTGGTGTTGCCATAGAAATAACAGTTCTCTTGTTACAGAAACCTTTATTAGTCCCATTAGTTTCAGTGCATGAAATCTCAGAATATCAACAGACACTAGTGTATTAAAAACTATAAAAACACAGAACATAGAAATGTCTGGGCTGGAAGGGACCTCTAGAGGTCAGCTAGTCCAACCCACCCTGCTGAGAGCAGGAACATCCTCAACTAGAGCAGGTTGCTCAGAGCCTCATCAAGCCCCACCTTGAATGTCTCCAGGGATGGGGCCTCAGCCACCTTCCTGGGCAAGCTCTTCCAGTGCTCCACCACCCTCCTGGTAAAAAACTTCCTCCTTATTTCCAATCTAAATCCACTCCTTTCTAATTTAAAACCATTGCCCCTCATCCTTTCACTCCAGGCCTTTGTAAACAGGCCCTCTCCAGTCTTTTATAAGCTCCCTTCAGGTACTGGAAGGTGGCTATTAGGTCTCCCCGGAGCCTTCTCTTCTCAAAGCTGAACAATCCCAGCTCCCTCAGCCTGTCCTCGTAGGAGAGCTGCTTCAGCCCCCTGATCATCTTTGTGGCCCTCCTCTGGACCCTCTCCATTGGGTCCGTGTCCTTCCCGTGCTGAGGGCTCCAGAGCTGGACGCAGTACTCCAGGTGAGGTCTGACCAGAGCAGAGTAGAGCGGCAGAATCACCTCTCTCAGTCTGCTGGCCACACTTCTTTTGGTGCAGCCCAGGATGTGATTGGCCTTCTGGGCTGCAAGCACACACTGGCTGCTCCTGTCCAGCTTCTCATCTACCAGCACCCCCAAGCCCTTTTCTGCAGGGCTGCTCTCTGTTGCCTCTTCCCCAAGCTTCTCTTGATAGTGGGGATTGTTCTGGCCCAGGTGCAGGACCCTGCACTTGCTCTTGCTGAACCTCATGAGGTTCACTTGGGCCCACCTCTCCAGCTTGTCCAGGTCCCTCTGGATGACATCCCGTCCCTCTGGTGTATCAAAACAGCACCACTCAGCTTGGTGTCATCTGCAAAACTTGCACTCAATCCCACTGTCTGTGTCACTGATAAAAATGTTAAACAAGACAGGTCCCAGTACAGACCCTTGAGGGACACCACTTGTCACTTGTACCTCCTGTCTAATTTGTGCAGTAAAATACCAGTTTCTATCCACTTTTCATACTGTAACAATGCCCTGAGTCTTGATCATCCGATATTAGCATAACTATTCAGGTTAGTGAAGATACGGTTTCTTCTCTGTTAATGCAAATGTATAAGCTGCCAAAACAGCTGTTAGCTGTAGATTTCTTTCTCGTTATGCTTTCCTACAAAACTGACCTTGCACTGAACTTACGGAATCCCAGTTACCTGATTATAAGTCTGCAATGAACAGAATTACCTCTGTCCCATATATTTCTTTCTGATGTTCCTTCTTGAAATACCCATTCCTTTAACAAGTTCGTCCAAACTATCATGTCATGTATCTGAGATCCAGATGTATATGGGGGGAAAAATGGGGCCAAGTTGCTTGCACTAATCGTCTGTGTTCATAGATTTCCTTGGCCACATCAGCTAATCCTATCAAACCTCTGATTAACCCCTTTGCTAACTTTCTGCCGCTGTCCCCTTTGGCAGTGAGCACAGACTGGACATTTCCCCTAGATGGGTTTTTGTAATAGGCAAACGTCCTTCTCTGAGTTGAGCCACTCTCAGGTAGGTAGCCTCGTAGTCAAGAGCGTTGTCTCCCCACCAATCTGTTTTGTCATTTGTTAGCACCTCTACTTAGAAACATATACTGAGTATGTATTAGGGAATACTGGCAAGCTGGTGGCATTTCCATCCAGCAGTAGCAAAGCTTAGGCAGTCTGTTGTAGTTTGCATTATTCTTGACTTAGAATTAACTTGCAGCAGTGACACTATGGGATTCTTACTATTGTTGTAATCTAGAACAGACACAGGACAGCGTGCTTTACATCTTAGTATCCTGGGAAGCTGAAATTTCAGCTGAGTGTCAGGGTATCCAATTGGATATCCAATTTTTTTTTTTTTAGGTTGGTTGGTTATTTGTTTGTTTAACTTTCTCCCTGCATAGCTGGTTTGTGTTATCTTCAGTGGTGTGGGAAGTTTTAGATACAGGTGACGATGTAATAAAGGCTATATCACAGTGGGGGGAAAAAAATAAAGGATTTCAGTGTGATTGTTCTTTTACTTTTGTCATTTCAGTGTTCACATATATAACATGATATAAACCTATTTAGGTTTTAGAAGTGTTTTTATCCTAGTTTTTACTAGGTTTGGATTCTTTCAAAAAAACACTGTATATCCAAATAGTAAAATTAGTTTAAAGAATTCACCAGAGAGAAATACACTGTTCTTTCACTTTGATTTTACCTAACCTTCTTCCTTGTTTGTTCCTAGATTTAACCATCCTTTCCATCCCAGCTCTGAAGAACAAGGCATGCTGTTTCACTCCCTCCTTTGCATGGGAGAATGTGTTGCCTCTCCCATTGATCTTGCTTAATTTTACCAGGAGCCGAAAGTGTCGCAGCAAGAAGGGAAGCTGTGTTAATTATACAATGCCCATTAACTTTCCATGTAGACTTATCCAAAGAAGGAAGAAGACAAGGTAGGGAAGAAGAGGAAGTCGGTCTTTGTACTGAGAGTAGAGAGAATGTTTGAGTTCTGGCTGAGGAGAAAAGGAGGCCAGTGGGCAAGGCAGACTCCTGTGCAGCTCAGTAGTAGTGGCTATTTGGAAAAGCTTTTGAGATTTTCTCCTTTTTGTAGCAAGTTGTCTCTTTTTCCTTGAGCCCTCTGTTACATTAGTAACTAACAAACAAATCTGAAGAAATATAAATTCATGTAAACAAATTCTAGCCTGTTTCCTTTCCTTGTTTATTTTTATTCCCCCCCTCCTTTTTTTTTAATTTGTTTGGTTTTGTTTGTCTCCTTTCTGGTGATGAGACTGCTGTAAAACAGTTTTGATAGGGCTTTTAGAAACAAAGAGTCATGTTTACAGACTTTTTTTCCCTACAAGAGAACATTAAAAACACAACATGCTTCTCTAGGCATTGCTTTGGCTAAAATAAAGTCAGATCAGTTTATTAAGAATGGAATTTTTGTTTTTACTAAGCTGTGTTAATACTGAACTGAGAACACCTTTACACAGTGAATCTTTAAGAAGAACGAGGACTGCAAAAAATACAATATTGAAAATACTTTAAAAAACCCCATTCAGTAGATTGTGATGATAGGAATAGTGTGACAATCTGGAGGTTGTAGAAGAAAATAAGAACTGAGACCGCCACTGTAGACAATTATTTTCTATTTCAAATATTTGTAGTGCTGTAAATATTTACAGAAAGCTGATTGCACAGTAGTTAAATGTAATGAAAAATGATGTTTCTATCATTCCACAACAGCTTTTTCTAGAAAATAGTGTAGTTCGTGCTGAAGATGTGCTGTTATACGCTTAGTACTGTTGCTGTCAAAGGATACAAGTGAAGCAAGATAGAGGAAGAGGAAATGCTGTCAGCTGTTGGCTAAGAGTTGTTATTTGCTGAACAGCTCAGCTTAAACCTGCCTCGCTTAAGGCATCCCCAAACCTGGGCTTAACCTATACCTCTAAAGTAGCACTTGCAGGCTGCCCAGTCAGCACTGAAAGTCAGAAACAGCGCTGTAGTCTGGGATGACTCAAAAGCATTCAGTACCAGTTACCGCTACATAAGGCGGGCATTGCAGTGTGTATAAACACTGATGAGAGGCTGCTGGCCTTTTACATTAGGATTTCTGTGCCCACCTAGAAATAATATTTAGAGTCTTGAGTTTGACGTGTGGAAATATTTAGGTTTCTGTGGATTTCTGTAGGATCCATGGATGCTCGCACGTCAGAAAGAGTATTTAATACTACATATTCAAGAGAGGACTTTTTTTCAGTGGCGTTCAGCATGCTGCTGGTGCATACTTTACCTAATCTGTTAACTTCTGCAAAGCACCTTGAGATCTTCAAATCAAAGCAATTATATAATTCTGAGATACTAAATTAAATGCACTGAGTTTTATAACAATTAGTAGATAAAAATCTGTAAGTAAGTCACACAGATTTCCCCTGAAGTGTGTCAACCATCACTGTACCCGTTCAGAGATAGGAAATGACATAACAGGAAAGAAAATGCATCACTGGACTTAGTAAGTTCTCAGGCTAGTCATTTCTTCGTAGCAAAAATTGGGTAGTGCTAAAACCAACTCTTGAAATAACATACTATGTATAGGTTTAGGTGGCGAGTACAAGAAAATTCCATTCTTCTAGAAGCCTCAACTCCATTCAGGACTATTAGAAATACTTGTAGGATCTTTTTGAACCTGATCAGTTAGTTTTTGTCATCTGTACGTATGATGTCTATAACCAAGAATACGTGCTGGAAAAACCCATTTCCAAACCTCATCTATATTACCTAAACAGCACAGCCTGAGTATTTACAAATAAATAAGCATACAGCAGTTTTTGCTGAAAGAAGCTAGGTTTGTAAGGAATTAGTGTGGCCTTTTAAACATAATTTAGGCTTCAAGAGAGTTAGCCTAGAAAAAAGGAATTAGATTTTGCCGTTACGTGTAGAATCATTGTTAGGGATGTTTATGCTTTCAAATAATTTAGAATCAATTATAATTTTTTTTCTTGATTACATTGTTTCTACTTTTGGTATGTAAATATGACTTCTGTTTATCATCTGCTTGTTATTCAGGCCTTTTTTATTTGTGTGCATTAACAAAATAGTCTTTTTGTTTTATGTGCCCTTGACATCCACTGATAATTTTGTAACACATTCTAATATTATAGCTTTGAGGTTATAAAGCCACATGTCCCTGTGTGGAAAAGACACTATCACAGTCAGCAGTGTGTCATGTCATGGCTGTTAACTGACAATTTTAGAATGGCAGAGCCCCAAATAACACAGGGACCAGAATGTGTAAGAATGGGTGTTGAGGATGTGTGTGTTCACAGAATATGCCATTACAGCTCCACCTTTTGCATGCTTGTTTAGACCCATCAGAGTCACTTTCATCTTTCCTGGATTGTTACCAAGATATTTTGCTTCCAACTACTTTGTTCTCTAGATCTGTGAGACAAAAGGTGGTGTAGTGAATACAGTGTTAGGGGAAGAACAAAGAATTTCCTGTTGAGAGTGCACGGTGTGCTCACAGGGCAGGATCCCAGTGGAATGATAGTTCCTAGATGGTTTCCAGTGGGAGTGCTTGCTTCTAGTAGTTGTACTGTAATTGCGGGCTCTTCATTTTTATGTGAGGAAAAGCAATAAACAATCCTGTTGGATCAAGGAAAATGTTCCTGTCTATCACTTTGCTGATGTAATTTAGTTTATTTAAATGCAGCCAACAGAAAGTCTAATGAGTCTCTGCCTTGTCTTGCTCAAGTGTGAGTGGACTTTTTTGTGCAGTGTGCTTTTTTTTTTTGTGCACCTAGCTTAAATTCATATACAAATTCTTTTTATCTAGAGGTCTCTGAAATTTAGAACTATCGAGGAAAAAGTTCACAACCTGAGAACTTTAGAGAGAAGCTAAAGAATTTCTGAGATGATGAGTAGTTGCTTATCTACCAATTTTCCATTACCTTCTGCAGCTAGGTCAGTGAGTGAACAAAGACTTCTTGAGGTATGACCGTGTCTCCATTATGTCTATAGCTGCATGCAGCACGTGTACACAATATAGAGACTGCTCAAGTGATAGTTATCTGAAAATGCCATCTCCATCTGGAATAGTATTCTGGCATTTTTGAGAAAAGCCCTGTTATTACGTCACTGATTCAG
This sequence comes from Ceryle rudis, assembly GCA_033439905.1. Classification (NCBI taxonomy): domain Eukaryota; kingdom Metazoa; phylum Chordata; class Aves; order Coraciiformes; family Cerylidae; genus Ceryle; species Ceryle rudis. The sequence goes on along the minus strand of JAAGNO010003501.1, from coordinate 12,966 downwards.
TAAATGGGATATGTGAAGGCAGTAAATTGAGATGTGGTGGGCTAAATCTGTTTGTGCTCTGATGGGTGCTCTGATTTGTGCTTACAAGGGGAAGAATGGGGCTATATCTTTTTGTCTGCATTTCTTAAAATTCCTAACAGGACTTTATCTGAGGATGGGCATGGATTCATACACGTGACACAATGTCATAACTGACTTGGGGGAAGAATTCTCAAAATGTGGTGTTAACTTGTCATAACAGATATGAAGAAGTTATCTAGCCCAACCCTTGCACTGAAACAAAATGCAATACACCTAAACTTTCTTGACAGATACTTTATGTGACTTGTCTTGAGAGGGAGACCTGCAGTACTTCCCTACCCTTAGAAGGGGAAGACTTTTCTGTTCCCCTTTATTGCAAGTCATTGTAGTTCTTGTCTTCAGTAAATATCAAAAATTATCAACCATCATTTTTACATTTATTTGAAGACTTAGGTTTATAGGTCAAAAAAATAAGTGCAACACTCCTCAGTTCTTTTCCTAGGCCACAATCTTTTTCTCACATGGTCCTGCCCAATAAGTGGATTGAGTGCCTGAGCTATAGCCCCCCCAGTGCCAAATGTAACAGCATAACTACCTGGTATGGTCTAGATACCCCACTTCTGTTAATACATTTCACTACTCCATTTGTATTTTTACTCCCACTTACTTTCTTGAATTACTGGATCTGAACTCCCAGAGTGTTTTCCACAGAACCAGTTGGGTGTTTGTGCTTCCTATTTGTGCTCTTATTCTTTTTTCCTTCCTACTCAATGTTTCAGTCTTGCCTTATTTCACATTGTATTATTTCACATAACTTATATGATGTCCTTTGTCTTCTGTATTTGTTATGTATAATTTCACACACTTTCTCCTCTTTATCAAGGTCATTTTGTTTGCATTACAGATTTATTGGTTCTGCAACATTGGGCACGACACTGAAGTTATCTTCCTAGAAAACCCTGTTTCTGTTCGTGGCAGTGAACAAATAAGCAGATGTTCCTTTTTGTACCTTTGTTTTCTATTTCCTTTCTTATATCTGAGTTTTTTAATGTGTATTTTCTTACCTAGTCACAAAAACATCTTGTCTGGAAAGAATGGGAAAAGAGATGTGTTCATGATCTTGTAAATCTGAACCCCCATCTACCAATTTCAGTGATAATGGGTGATGTAAGTTCAAATGTAATGCATTCTGTGTAATATTTGGGGAATGTAATTGTTAGACATTCAAGGTTTGCTACAGTAATTATTGTTTCGTAAATACAATAATTTTTGTATTTAAAAAAATTAAATAGAAAAGGAAGCATGTAGCTCAGCACCATCAAACAGTTAACCCTTAATTTGTTCCTTAATAATAGATGCAATTTCCCAATTTATTACAGCGATTTTACAAAGATACAACTACACGAGTACAAAAAAAAAGCTGTTTTGGCTGCGACACCAAAATAGCCTTTGAAATGCCTGTTCAGAAAGGTGTTTGACACGTGTAAACTTTGTAAAAAGGGACAGAACGACTGTTTTCAAACAGGAATGCATAATCACCTGAAGTATTTAATCTCTAATAATTTACCAGCAGGTGCCGTGAAGAACTGTGTCAAATTTGAGCACAAGATGATAAATACAGATCTTGGTTTGGGGGGGGGGGGGGTCTGCAAACAGTAGCGTATGTCTTGTTACGCTGTTACCGGAGGGGACCTTTGGGAAGAGACTGCTTTTCATTACAGATGGGTTCTCGTGCTATGATCGAGCAAGCTAAACATCTGATGGCTGCTGTGCTTGTTGCAGTACTTTTGGGAGACTTTTAAAACTGCATCTGTTCTCTTGAGATAGTACCAAAAGTTTTCAACAGGGGATTGTATAAAAAAAGATTCTTTTTTTTTTTTTTCCAGAAAACCTGAGGAATATGGAAGAATTTCATACTAAGGCTTCTAGAAGCAGTGAGTAATTATTAAGCCACCGCTAGTGATACAGTTAATGATCAAAACAGCAATGAAAAAAGTATAATGAGAACAGTGGATTAAGTTTAAAGAAAGGCAGCATTTCCTGTTTGGTAATGTAGTGTTCAGTTAACAGCGTTGAAACTTCTGTTTGAAAATAATTTTAATCAAAGGCACGGTATGTAGGAGTGATAGATCTAATTGATCCAGAGATGATTAAAAGGCAAAAAAAGAGATTTTTTTCTATTGATTAGGCTGGTTTCTGCATCATGTGCTTTATCCGTAACTGAGTTGCAGTGGAAACTTAAGGAACATCCCATTTGGTTTGGTTACATAGGCTTTTGTTTACCTTCCTTTGCCTTCATTCTTTCAGCACTAACAAGATATATAAAATTGCAGGAAGTAGGGTCTAAGGGTACATTTTAGATAAATAATATCTGAAGCCCTCTGGGTTTTGAAAGCCTCTGATGGGTGTGGATCCTGGCTTCAGTTAGGCTGAATGATTCAGAAAAAAAATGTCAGCCTCCTAGAAGAACACAAAGGATATTTTTTTAATAGAAACTCAGTGCCTGAAAATCATGGTTCAGGCAGGGAAATCTCGGTCAGTATTTGCTCCCCTGTTGGGGCAGCACTGATACACATCTGTTTTAATTTCTCATGGATATATTCCTGGGGGATATCGTAAGTGGGAATCACTTGGTCTCTATGCATTTACAACTCATATACTGACAGAGAAAATTTCAGCATTCTTTTCTCATGAGCTCTGTTCTATGGAGGATATTCCTTCTTTGCTGGTTTTTTAGATCAGCTTTTTGTTCTGGCATTAAAAATTGCTGAGGGTCAGCTATGTCTGGATAGTGGTAAGTTAAATTTTTTGTGTGTTTGCTTTTTAAAGCCTGTCTTCTTTTTGCAGTGGAATCTGTTTGCTTTTCTTGTCTGCCAAAGCAGAGTATTTATGACAAGCTACCAGCTCAAGTTCATTGGATATAGAGAACGTGTTAGACTGGGTGTAGGCACTTGTGTTCTAGCCTCTGCTTTAGAAGTGAGTTTTCCCCCAGGCATTTGTAGTAGAATACAGACCTTTGTAGTTAGACAAAAAAGTTTTTGAATGGTAAAGAAATGTCTCATGGCTTAGGAAAGCCACCTTCTCATATGTTCAGTAGTCAAAATTCCTATGACATTTCTCAAGACAGATAAATTGGTTTTGGTTTGGTTTTTTTTATGTTTCTAATTTTTTTTTTTTTCCATCATTATGCACATGAAATGAGGTGTGTCAGCTGTAGCAGTAGAGTTTTATCTGTATCTTTCAGCATGGTGTCCATTAAAAAAATTTTGTTTCCTTTTCTGGTTTACTCTTTGAAGAATAAAAGTTAATTATTTCTGTTACTCCTGTTTTTCTAGCCTACCATGTTTCTACTCTCCCTTCAGCATCTATATGGAGTTCAGGGAACACAACCTTCAGCTGTTTTTCTAGCTTTGGTCTTTTTGTTGGGGTTCTTAATTATCTTTCCTCTTAAGAAAGGAGGTAAGAAATCACACCACACCTCTGTTTAACTACTTCTTTCCAAGAATCACGAATGTCTACTTCTCTTTCTGACTTCTCTCTTCTTATGCATCCCAGGCATCCTTCTACCCTCCCATTTGTGCCCCAACTGGGTGGACTTGCTCTTTCAAAAGCACATTTGGTCTGCTTTACTCAGAGCACCAGAAAGGTGGCTGAGGTTGGGAAAAGGGGGAGCTGAAAGAAGGGCCTCTAATATGCTTGCTGCTGCCTCTTCATGTTATGGGTTTTCTTACAACCTGAAAGCTTCTCTCGCTTATTTGTTGTATCTTACCTTCAAACTGGAAGTAGTTTGAGGAAAGAAGGTATAATTTCCTATGTGTTTGTGTTCGGTGAAATCCTGATTTAGCTGACCGTAGGTAGTAGTACTATAATAGGGAAAACAACTTGTAAGGTATTAGAGGAAGGAAACTGAAAATGTCTCATTTCTGATCTCAAAACTGAAACTATTGTACGGCAAATGGATGCATAAGTGTTCCTGTTCTTTAGTTTGCTTGCTAATATTTGGATGTTGTTCCTTTCTTTTCTTGATCTAAAAGGAGAGTCTAAAGCAGTATTCTATTTCTATCAGAATAAAATTATCTTAATTTGTGTCAATGAAAACTCATTTGGTTTCATGCAACAAAATACATATGACAATCTAGTGTGGTTGCAAGTCCTAGACAGGACCCTGCACAGGATGGCACAGTGAAAAAGAAAGCAAGCTACAGTCATGGAATGTTTTGTGATTTATGAGATGTTGCCTCCTGAATTAATATAAATAGAGATTGTCTTAAGACACAGGCACTTCAAATTTTGGTAAATAACCAGTATAAATACGTTAAATATTTCCCTTTCTTTAGAAATACCTGTTTGTGTCCTGAGTCCTCGTAAGCTTAACAAAGTCATGGGCCATTGACTTTCACAGTTTAATTATGTGTTGAATAAAAACACATTTCCTTTTATGCACTATGCAAAAATGTAAACAGAAGTGCTTGATATTCTTTGTCTTTCCCATAAAGTATTTCAAATGTATATTTTTTTTCATTGTTCTCTAAATTCTCTATTGTTGCACTCTGAGGAAAGACGAATGAGACTAAAACAAGTATTTAATGAGAAATCACTACATTTCTCTATAATATAATGAAATATTTTAACTATAGTTTCTGTCTCATAACTTAGACTTACACCTTGTGTTGTCTATTCCTGTTTCATTGTGCTGTCTACAATTAAACCCACAGCTGGTTCTCTCCCTCTGTGGTTATACTAATTTATAACCCATTAGAGTGCATGAATAGATCATATTGTTCCTTTCATACTGGCACAGGGAAGTGTAAATTAAACTTTTGTGTGCCAGCAAGGAAGAAGTCTATCTAAGGGTAGAGTATTAAATTCTTATTTTTAATTTCTTTGATATATGCAGTTAGAAATAAAACTGTTATATCTGCAAGTATTTTCCATGTCTTAAGTAGTAAAACCAATGTACAAGTTGTAATTTTCATGTATACCTGGCTTTTTCAAATTCTACTTTAAAAGTACTGCAAATATTGGCTGTTTTGGAAGGTAATTAGGAACATGTTTGGGTAACATTTGTCCACTTAAAGCAGACATTAAGCAACATATAGTCCTTATTGTAGCTAGCTAATTACAGAAATCCCTGGGTAGGAAAAATATGAACTTGTAAAAGAGCCTTTATAGATTCTGAAGCCGAATCTGAAAATGCTTTATACCATAAACTCTTTAGAACTGTTTGAATCTGTCATTTCAGTGCTCAATGCTGTTACGATGTATCTCTTTTTTTTTTTTCCTCTTTTTTTTCCTCATTTTCTATCAAAACCTATTGTTACCAGCTCTCTTCAGTTTCATCCCAAGGAAGCAGTGAGATTATGCATTCTCCCATTCTGCTACGGGAAGAAACTCAGACACCTGACAAGTTTGGAGGTCTTAGGTTGTTGGGGGTTTTGTTGGGGGTTTTTTGTTTGTTCGGTTGGTTTGGGTTTTGTTTGTTTGTTTTTCCTTCCTCTATCAAAGAGACCATTTCAGAAAAAGCCCCCACATTTTTCCTCATTTGAAAGAGAGAGGTCAAATAAAGGATTGGAACTTGTGTTTCACAAAGCAGCTCATGACTGTGGGTTTTAGAGCAAAGTCAGAAGACTTATCTCAGAATGATCACCCAGCTAGGTCTCTTACAGTGTGGGAGATTGTGGTTAAAGTTCATGGCCAGAACTTGGTGGATCATGAATTTCATCACCAGTTTTTTAAAACTTTGCAAAAATCCTTAATGTTTGGTTGACCAGCCTTTTTATTCCTTTACATAGCACCTATTATATCCTCAGTATGTAAAGTTTTTTTTCTTCATTAAATAACTGAGAAGTCAGAGGCCTGAGTTGCTTTATATGCCCTTAATGTCTCTTGCTCCCTTGTTTTTGAAGTATTAACTGTGGTAGCCACTATTTTACAATAAGCCTTAATTTCCCTAGAACACTGGGAAGTATTTTCTGGCCTGCAGCATCTGGAGGTGTGCAACGTTGAATTGCCCTGAAGGTTTACTGGCACCAGTGGCAGGCTGGGCTTCATGATCAAGCTTTATGTTCCAGTGGTTTAGCAATTTCTAAAAGTATCGTTGGACTTCTTAAATCTCAGGGATTCCTTCTTAAGTGGAGTAAGGCTTTTTTCAACCAGTTCTGTGGACAGTTTCTTGCTGATACCTGCTTTGTCACTGGTGTCACTGTGCTGTGATTAACATCATTCTTACCCTTCTGTAATGTAAGCTATTTTTCTTGCAGAAAAGTCACAAAGTAATTTAAAAAAAAAAAGTGGCAGTTACCTTCTGTAGCAATGTAATGATGTTTTTCTCTTACTGTCATGTAAATCACAGCTTAACATAAATTTACACAAATTCAGAGGTCTTGCTTTTAGCCTCAGAAGTCTCAACAATTTAAAATACAGCTGCACCTGTTTGGCTTAGCACAAGTAGCTGCATGATCCCATGATGAGAAGCACTTTTCACCTCATAAATTTTCCGTTGTGTCCAGTGTGAAAGGTTTTTAATTAAACTCCGTTACTCATAATATTCTGCTGTCAGCTACCAATTAAAAAAAAAAAAAAAAAAGGCATCACTTTTCATTTTGGCTGGGAGAAAATCCTTTGTGAAAATGTCAGTCAGTGAACCCAATACTTGTTCTTTTGTACTTGAAAACATAGGTTTTCTGAAGCCTGACTAAATATGAGGCTTTAACCTACTAACCTGAATCTCAGCATGTACTCTGGAAATGGGCTGGATGTGGGGCTGAGAATGCTGAGAAAACTACATGGAGAACAGGGGATTGTAATGCCTCCTGCCCCTTTGTCTTCATGTGGAGCACTGTGTGCCCCTGTACCCAGACAGTGAGCTCACATTCCTTGAGTATCTTTAGGAGGGTTGTTGTCCCTCTTTTATTTGTTTTTACATTTTTATTCTGAAGATTGAGGCAATTTCTTTACTGAAGAGGCAACTGCAGAGGTAACTTAGGCTATTTCAAGACTAGAAAAAATGATCCAAGTGTTACAGTTCTTTTGTGACTTCAGTAATGGTGGTGTTTGCTTCAAACTTTTTCCATTAAGATCAGAAAATATTTAGACCCATACGGAGTTCCTTTAAGCAAGAATAGTATGCACCATACTAAGCATGCTTTCAGAAAGCCATGAGTTCAGGATTCATTGCACTGCATGGATTCACATGGCAGGGTTTATACTGCATGATCTTTGTGGTAAGATCTCAGTAAAGATGACAATCACAGTGTTCTGTCAGGAACTCAGGCTCTTTCTTTTTTAAATGGTTGTAAATAATTGAGCACTTTTTGTTATGCTCTAGGTAGTTCAGTAATCTTTGTTGCACAACTGTTTAAGGTTGCCGGCATGTGCCTTTTATTGAGTCATAGAAGGTATCAGTCTTGGATTTTTGCCCTTTTAACGTCAATAATATCATTGTTCTAGCATTATTACATGACAGTATGAAGAGGAAGAAGTTAAAGCTATCTTTGGAAACACAAACCTTGCAAGCTTATCAGACTTGGATTCTCAGGCTCTTAATTTCTCTCACATTTATTCTAGACTGAAAGCAAATGACTCTGAAGTCTACAGAAAACCTTCTCCAGTTTATTTTCTACTGCAGCTTCCAAAGAAACAAGAATGTTTAATCAAGTGTAAAAGGCAAGAGTGTGCCCTTACATCTGATAACTGTTCTGTTATATTGCTGCATCATCTTGATTCAAAGTTGTTTGTTTTATTAACTTCAATATATGTTGAGTTTCTTCTTAATTTTTGTTTGTTTGTTTGGGGTTTTTTTTGTTTGCATTTGTGGGTTTGGTTTTGGTTGGGTTTTTTTTTGGTTGGCTGTGTTGTTTGCTTGTTTTTTGGGGGTTTTTTTGAGTTTTTTTAATGCAGATGCCCTATTTGCCAGGACAATTCTTATTTCTGGTTAAGCTGTGTCCAAACCAACATAAGCCTCCACAGCTTTTGGTATTATGAGGGTCACTACCAGCAGGGCTTTCACCATTTAAAAAATCTTTTAGAAATCTTGCTTAAAAATGAGGAGTATGACTTTCTTATATAATCAAGGCCACAGTCCAAACTTCCTCTTCACAGATTCTAGTTCCGTCAGGACTTTATTTGACATAAGCTTAGTCAGCAAGTCCTCAGTGAGTGCTCTGATAAATCATGCAGCAAAGCAGACAACACTTTAGGAGATCTCTAAAATTTTTTACTCATTTTGATGCACTAGAGTTTATCCTTCTGTAGAGCTAGAAAGGGGATGTCACAGAATCCTGTGACATTTAATTCTGAATTAAATAATAGATTTTCAATTCCCTTATTGTGCATCAACGATTTCAAAAGGCTTAGAAAAAGTATTCTTGCAGTTGTTAATTTCATAGACCAAATGGCAGCATATGAGCACATCTGACTTCTGTCTGATGGGTCCTTCTAGTGTGATGTTATAATTTTTGTTGAAAATTATATGCAATTTGAAATGCTTTGAAGAATCTGGAGTATCTGTAGAATCAACCTCTGCAAATTCAGTATTTGTTACGGTAAGCACCAACACACAGCTATTCTTCTGTTCTTACACCAGGCTGGTGGTGTATTCATCACAGTTTTCCCTTTCCTGATTTCTATGCGAGAGCTTATCAGAATGTTGTCTTCTGCCTGGTTTGCCTGTCCAGAATGAAAGGTCTGGTAGTTTCACAGTACTTCACCTCTTGGCTCCATACCTTGTATCATAGAAATACATGCTTAGTACCAGAACCGCTTAGTTTCCCTGGAATATTAAACTGTTTTCAGGCTTTATTGAGACCATACGTTGAACTGACATGGTCATTGACCTGCAGTGTGGGGGAAGTGTACGTGTCTCTGCTTCATAAAAGTTTCTGGTGTGCAAGTGTTGAAAGCATTGGTTGAAGCAATTTTAGCAGTATTAAGACAAAGCATTGGAATACAGTTTTTGTTCATGTAAATGGATCCAGGAGCTGTTAGGCTGACATCTTCTGCATCTAAAAATTAAATATGCTGTCCATTGTAGTCTAAAAGTATTAAGAATGTGGACTTGAAATCCATTTGCCTGGTGTATATCTGTAAGTAGTTTCCCTTTTTGTTTTTTTCTAAACAAAGGCTGCTGTAGCTTTTATCTTGGTAATGATTCAGTTTTCATTGTATTTCTTTAGAATAGAGAAGCTCTTTAGAATCCGTAGTAGTCATAGAATTCATAAGCCAAAGCTGACAAGCAACTGAAAAGCAAGACATGGCTAATTTATCCACAAGTAGAGAGTAGTTTAACAACTAAAAAGTAGGCACTTGTATGCCATTAGGTGAATGTTTTCGTTGAATATTAAATTATACCTATAATTCTAGTTGACAATTTTTTCATTATTACTGCTTTGTAATTTTGGAACCCTTTCTCAAGGTTGTCTCTATCTTCTTGTGTGAGACAGAATAATCATTTTTTTAAAATGAAAACTGTAGGGTGAAGTAAACCCTACCCTATGGAATGGTGATCAGACTGCTTTCCTTGCTCCAAAGAATAGTTAGTTGGAAGTTAGGTGAAGTTACACCATCTTACAAGAGCTATTGAGGATCTGTAGCTGGCCCTTATCTTAAGGCCATTCATCTAAGAGGACTGGAAGCAAGGCCTTCACTGTTGTTTGAATCACTCGGAATGAGGAAGTGAACCCAGGTGTGTGGAGTCTGGCTGGGCACAGGGAAACTTTAGGGGAAGACCGTTGTCCGATTGTGGATCAAGTTCTTTGCTTTTATTTAAAAAAAAAAAATCTGGCAAATAGAGCAGACTGCTTTTGGATTGAATGGAACAGTGCAAGCAAGATAGTTTCCATTTAATTAAAAGATTGGGGAAAAAATGAGGGTTCAGTTAGAAATTTGATTGATAGATCTGGTTGCTTCAACTACTGAACAAAAAAATGAACTTCACCTTGATACTTGTTCTCTCTCTCCCTGTCCCCGCAGCAAAGGACCAATTTTTTAAATTTTATTTTACTTTTTTATTTTTGTCAGGGCTATTTTAGAGAATGAAGTTTTCAGAAAATCAAAATTACAAGACTGAACAAAACACTTCTTTATTTTAAGAAACAACAAAAATCAGTGACTTAAAATGTTAATTTTGGCAGCTCCTTAGTTTCATTTACTAAAGAGATGCTATTTAAGAGGCTCATGCTTTCTCTTTCTACAATTTCTACCCCTTTGTCCATTGACATTAGGTAACCAAAGATTCAAATACAGTTAATTTCTTCTCCCCTTCTTGAAAATCAGCAGATGGATAAAACCCCAGAAAGCTCCAGACCCATAATGTATTGCTGTACCTAAGACAGGGGATGCAGCATTCCATTGGTGACTGTGGCAGCTAGTCAGTCTTTCCCCCTACCCTGCCTTTCTCCTATGCCTTGGCATAGAGTTCATACCCTTTGTCACCTTGGGAGTGTGACTTCAGATCCCACTAAAAATAACATCACTCTGATGGGGTTTTCATCTGGACCAGAAGCCTTGAGCAGCTTTACATGCAGCCTGGTGGTCCTGGAGGGAAATGGGACAGTGTACCCAAGAGCGGGGGGAAGGCCCCAGGGTATAAATGACTTTAAGTTGCTGTGAACATGAAAGCATCTGCCAGCCACTCTGATCCTACGTGTGCAACGTCAGACCAACCACGGCACTCTGTCTCCCTCCGGGTTGAGGTACCCACACACAAGTGCAGTAGGCAGAGTTACTGCAGCGATGGCACGAGGAGCCAGCCTTTGCTCGTCCTGCTGCTCACATGCCACCTGGCTCTGGAAGCAGCCTTTCTTCAGAGACACAGACTAAAGTCAGATACGTGGTGGATGTGGATGCAATTAAAGGATAAAATAGCTGGTGTCCTATCACGTTGCATTTTTGTAGAAATAAAAGATTGTGGAAATGAAATTCACAGATAATACTAAAATTAGAGGTATTTCAGTCCTGGGAGAGAATGAAAATATTATGGTTTATTCCTCCTCCCAGGGAAGCTAATGATGAATTTCACATTCATGTCAACTGCGTATGTTCAAGATCCCTGAGAAGATGAGGAATAACAGTTGGTCTAAAACTACACAATGTTCAGTTAAAAAAACAAGCAAAAGACAAGGAAAGGTACCAGTGGAAGCTTTGTGGAAACTGTCAAGAGAAAAATGACAAATAATTCTGTAAAACACAACTAGTTAGGAGCCTGCGACTGCAGGGTGTGTGAAAGTAGCTGAGTTTTTTACAAAACTGTTGTATCATGGGGCACAGAAATAAATCCTTCCTGGTGTTCTGGGGGTGTTGAACATACCCATAGCTGGTCCTTAAGGAAGAAGGCAAAGAAATATTTTAAGTTTAGAGAAGGAATGTTCAAAATTAGGGTTCTAGAGAGCTAGATGTATAAAAGGTGGTGAAATTTTTAATGTCAACAATTACATAATACCAATGACTGATGAGATGGTTTTGTTAGTCCCAAATTTGCTACAAAAGTTACTTATAGCAGCAGGGAGATTCTGTTATGAAAAACACTCCATTAGCCATTGACATTTTAAGCAGTTTGGACCTGATCCATGAAAGGTTTTAAATGACTAACATACCTCACTTTCTAATATAAATCACAAAAAAGGCTAATCTGGGCTCAGCTTCTGCTTTATTCACCTGCACTGGAGATCCACAGGCTAGAAAGGGGCTGTGTGTATTGCTTCGAAGACTCAATTTCCAGCCTGTCTTTAACTTAGCATTTCACTGTTTTCTAACCAAGTGAAAGAATTTTGGAGGCTGAGGTGATCTGTGGGCCAGGGCCTACCCAAAGAACTTCTTTCAGAGGTGGATGGTGTGGCTGTGGGATCGCAGCCTTGTCCCCCGTTTTGGAGCAGAGGGATCTGAATCCTGATCCGAGATCCTACTTGAGCATCCCGACCACAGGGGGGCTGGAGGACCCGTGACCAGCTGTTACCGCCGCGTCAGGGAGCGGCGGGAGGTGCGTCCTGGCGCCCGGCACCAAAGGCACTGCGAAGCCGGTACCGCCTTCGCCCGGTGCGGGCCCGGGTCCGGCTCCACTAGGTGGCAGGACGCCGAAGGGCTCCGCGCTGCTGTCCTGGAGGCCGGGCGGATTTAGCCCTGCCTCTACGCATTGTCTGAGGACATGATAGAGTGCGGACAATTTCCTGGAGTCCTGCCTGCCCCGTGCTTCTTACTGGTTTTGTCATTAATAAAGCAGAATCGGGAAGGATCCAAGGGAGGTCTGAGACACAAAGGAGCCCGGTGCAGTGACAGGGTAAGAGGGCACTTCTTCGCTATCCGCAGTCTGCGAGGGAAAATTGCCAAGGCAAAGAGAAATTCTTTGTGAGAACACAGTGGGGTGTAGCGAGAAGCGGTGAAATAAAAAAATGTCTGCAAAGTTTGCAAAGAGTAACAGCTGGTTAAATTGTAGTGCAAGCTGTAAGTCCAGAGAGAAGAAACACGTTTGCCTCTTTACAGAGCCAGTTCGGAGGGAAACGGCAGCATGCTTAGGAAAGTGTGAACTTTTCCATCCATAGTTTCTTAAATTATAGGAGCGAAAGGAAACTGAACTGTGTAAATAGCACAATAAAGCATTAAATAAAATTAAGTCTTATACAGAATTAAGCCACCCGTTCTTTTTCCTGCTTCTTGTCATCTTGTTTACTTTTAATCGTTTTCTATTGCACACTCTGAAAGCAGTGATTTTGTTTGTACAGCACGTGTATAACGCTTCAGAAACAGCTTTAGCCTTTAATCTGGGTGTTTGGGCTAAACTTCTTAAGGATATACCTCCTCCTCTCGGTTCAGGTAGCTGTGCCTGCCAGAAAACTTGAAAAACTGAAGTAAGTGTATTTTAAAGTGGGTATGATCGGGTTTGATCACTTACTTTTCCCTACATTGAGACAGAAAACTTATTGTCATATCCATTAAAAAAAAAAAAAAGAACGA
>JAAGNO010003499.1:27126-40818 GCA_033439905.1 Ceryle rudis | reverse complement strand
GCTGTCCATTCTTCTGTCCCTCAATGCCCGATCTTGCTCACGAGGATGTTATGGGAGACGGTGTCAAAAGCCTTGCTAAGGTCAAGGAAGACGACATCCACTGATCTCCCTGCATCTATCCATCCAGTCACACCAGAGAAGGCTAATTGTTATCCTTACATGATCCTATATATTATCCTTATTACAACTTCATCATTGAAACGGTGTTTTGCAATCTTCCCTTGAGTGAAATGACAAAATACTCGATTCATGGACTCAGAATGCTACAAATTGGCATTACAGTAGATCTCTGATTTTCATTCAGATTAGTTCACCCAGTATGTATCTACATTATTTTAGATGACCAATGCATAAAAAAGCTGATTTTCTTCCATTACTTTCTAAGCGTAATATGAATATGAAAAAAAAAAGAAAATGCTTTTGTATTCAAAGTGCATGACAGACCAACTTACAAAGTGTCATCACCTCTGAATTTTTTCCCCTCAAGTCTCATTTATACCTGCTTCTTTGATTTTATCCAGGTATAGAATTTGCATTTAGATTGCTCTCCTAGAAGGAAAAAAACCCAACCCCCTGCTGAAATCCTGTGACCTCCTTTAACCTTAATACAGCAACAATCACAATGATTGCATGTGCCCATATAAGCAAAGCAAAGATGTTACCAAGTATTATTTTGTCCCTTCCTTATTCCAACTGCAAACAAGATGACCATTGTAGATCACACTTTGTGTTATGAAACATCGGGTATCTTTTCCTTCTATGCTATGCAGTTAGTAAAATCAAATGAACTTACAAAGAAAAAAGGAAATGTGCAACACTTAGCGAGAGTTAAGTGTCATTTTGACATTTTGAACTTTTACACTGTCTTACAATTACTGAAATTAATACAGTTGCAGAAGGAAGCAGCCATAAATCTATAACTGTGGAATTCATATTAGAAATAAACAGCAGATTTATCATGCTTTTATTTAATTCTCCAAATGCAGACATTTTATTAGAACGGCTAATAATGTAACCATATGATATGACAAATACAGTACGTAATTTCTTGTATTCCTTGTAAATTCCTTCTAACAACTAGCCAATTTTTAGCAATGGAAATCCTATGACAGATTTTTCTGGGGGTCATTAACTCAACATAAAATTTCCATTGGTTAATTCTTACCATTACTTCTTGAAAATATAAATACACCTCCTCTTAGGATGTTCTTCAGACGCCATAAAAATAGCCAGCAGATTGTAATATGCTTTTTTAGCATTTTTACAAATTCAGAGAATATCAGACAGCTATATACAAGAAAACATCATCATCAAAAAAATCATAACTGCAGGAGTTAATTTGCAGATCAAATTTCTAGCGTTGCGAGCAATCTTTTGGAGGAGACTGCCTCCTTTAAAAATAGACGAGAGATTAAGAAACTATTAACAGCATGACCTAGGACTTTATACAAATGTAAATAAACAAATAAAATGCTATGAAGCAATGAAATGAACTTTAAGTACAAGCTAAATGTAAAGACTGGCAATATGCACATCTGTTTCCAGGAACAAAAAAGAATGAGGCTGTCTCCTCCTACAGAAATACTGGCTATCAGTCCTAACAAAGGGATGGGAAGTGAGAGGGGTCATGTATTCTTTAAAAGGGCTACATAAGCAAGCACAGCCACCTGTCACTGTCTTAAACCTGCCTCAAATTCCACTGAGGTCTATGGGAAACATTTGCCTTGAATTCTGTTATCTGGATTAACTCCAAAGGCTCCATCTCATTGTTGGGACCCACACGTGCCAGCAGGCTCCAGCTGCCCTAGCCAGCCTGTAGCCCTCCTTCTCTGCAACCACACCCTGCTGCACCATCCCCAAGAGCAAGGCGATTGCTGATAAACAACCAACGTGTCTTGGGGAGACTTGAGGGTTACAGGAGCCTGCTGGGGAAAGCAGAGCCCTGATGGCCATCATCTATCAACAATAATAATGACATGACTTTGAATTTTCATGTGGATGTATGCACCTCTTTTTTTATGCCCTGTGATTTAAAGCAATGCCCTGAAACATCATGCTTAATAGTCATTTACAATTGTCTTATCAAGAGCAAGCTTGCTAAACAAATTCATGTTCTGAGCACACCAACAGAAAATATTATTTGCAATGTTATTAGTTGTAGAACAAAAGGCCAACAATAACCAAGAACCTATCAGCCATTACATCCTCCACTTCCAAACACAACATTTGTTCAGGGCTGTTCACCATTCATTACTGCTTTTACTCACTGTCATCAGAACGTGCTTGTACAAGCCATTGTTGCATGCTGGACACCAAAATGAAAAGGAAAGGTCTGTTGTACACAATCAGCCCATCCTCTGAATATATAATTACCAAGGGAATGTAACAACAGTGGCCGAGTTAAATCTGATAGGTCTTTTCAGTCTGGGTTAAATCTGGTTTGAACGTGCCATGTGTTGCACTTGGCACAGAAGCATCCACAATACAGCTTGCTGAAAGTACTTCTCACTCTCTCAAGAAGAGAACATTTATCAGAAGTAGCAGTCACAGACTGAAAGTTATAAAGCTGTCAGGAAAATGTTAATTTAATCAAGTGCAGATTTCCATAGGGTAGAAATTCACCATGATCTCACTGTGAGTGCTTCAACAGTATTCAGGACTAGATGTATATTATGCTGCAGATGAGATAATGCTTCACCACAGATTCATCTTTCTAATAATGTAACATTTAAGTACAGAATAAATGGAGCCACAGCTATCAATATAGTGTACACGATAACCGATGGGTGACAATGGCAAGGCTGCTCAAGAT
This sequence comes from Ceryle rudis, assembly GCA_033439905.1. Classification (NCBI taxonomy): domain Eukaryota; kingdom Metazoa; phylum Chordata; class Aves; order Coraciiformes; family Cerylidae; genus Ceryle; species Ceryle rudis. The sequence goes on along the minus strand of JAAGNO010003499.1, from coordinate 38,006 downwards.
TCTGAAATCTGATCTGTGTTATATAGATTTAAAAAATTAACCTTACAAGGTGCTAACATCTTGTCTTCCACAGACATATTGGGAAGTAATTTTACTCAAACCAACTTTACCCAGTAATTTTTAAGTTCTATAGCTGCAGTTTAGCTGTGCTGGGGATTTTATGTACCTTGGATACAAAATAATCTCAAGTACTGCAAGGATGACTAAAGCTGGTCCCTATGAATAAGGACTGGTACCCGCTAGGTCCTCTTAGCTGCTCACACAACCCTGCCCAGTGAACTAGCCTAGCAGCCAAGGCATCAATCAAGGTCCTACATGCATGTGGATATGTCTAGCAGAAAACTTCATGTTGAGACACCCAGCCAGCTGAAAAGAATTTATACCATTGGTGGTACAGAACTTGCTTCTACCTGTCTACGGCAGAGGCACACTAAACAGATAAACTGCAGGTGTGTCTTTGAAACCTACTTCCTATGCAGACATGACAGCTGGGACTGCCTGAATCTCTGCATGGAGTCGTTTCTCAGAAACTCTTGACATCTTGGGAAAGTTAACCTACTATTTTAAACCACTGCTGAAAATTAAAAACATCTTTAGAAACATAGAAATTAAACACCAAATTGGATAGGCAGTCCCTATAAATAATAATCTTGCCTTTCACTGTGTCAACACAAAAGCCTGCAAGAAGGACCACAAAGAAAGGAAATGAAACGTACAATGTGCACAGATGGGAGAATGGCAGCGAGCTTCCATTTCCACCACCACTTACACTGATCTCTAGGAGTCAGGTAGAAAAATAACTTGAGGCTTATCCTGTTCTAACATAATTGTTACAACCACTGATCATTTATACTTATATTTTTTTGGGCCTTAGTAAGGTTTTTGCTATTAAATATTAAGATGTACACTTCTCCAGTCTAAATCACCAAAACCTATATTTTAATTATATTTTACTAAATAGTGTTCAACAGATACCTAACACATTATGTGTGTTTGGGTTCTTTTTGTATAGTAATGTGTTATGAACTTACAAGATTCTAACTGAAGACTGAGTTTGCTGGGAAATATCTTGAGTGAGAAGGTGTTTCTCAATGAACCAGTAACATCAAAGGAATCAGTTCAATAAATATGAGCTGACAGACTCCATTTTCAGTGCTTCTAAATGCAAAGGATGAAGTTAACAACATTCCTTTCATTGTCATCAGCAGATTTCCAATGAGATTCAAAGAACATTCATTTTCATTTGCATTATTTAACAACATAAATGTATATACATTTAAACACTAATGTAATACTAAAAAGGAAGAGATGCTGAGAAACACTGAAATTATAGGATTATTTTTTTTGCCACATCTGATTTGCTGTTTGTAATCTGCAGTGTTTCACCAGACGGCAGCAGGTTCTGTAGCACCTCCACAGTCTACTTCTGCTGTAAACCCAAATCTAATTTTGCTCAGTATCTCACTGATCATACAATCAAATGATCTATGCAACTTCATACACACCCAAAGCTCTTAATAGAATTGGAATCAATAGTTTTATGAAACAGTCGTTGGCAGCCAATAACTACAGGTCTTAGATTAACATTATATATATGTAACGCAAATACGTATGTCTGCATAAACAAATGCATGTACTTGTGCAATATTGATACCTAGCAAACACCGACATTCATCATTCTTACACTGATTTATTTTACTCTGTATTCCTCCCCTGCTAATTTCTTACTACAGCTTCATTTCAACATACTACTAAAAAATGCAGAAAGCACCCATGCACCGCAGCAAAACCTCACAAACTATGGCCTGAGGTTTCTTTTTACAAGTTTCTATCTCCTATCCATTCAAATCCTTAATCAAATCTGCAACTGCCACCTCCAATTTCTGATTAAATATTCCAGTTGGACAAACTTTTAAAAGTGCCCCAAAGAGCAAGTAATTCCTACAGCTGATGTTTTATTACTTTTTCTCACTTGAGACTCACTCTTAGCTATAATAAAGAAGTTCATCATTTATTTAACTGGACTCATCGGCTGAAGACTTTCTTGCCTAATAAGCAGCCAGTGTTCCAGGTGAGATGACACAAGATCTCTCCTAGCATAAGTCCTCAGCTCCTATGAACACATACACTAACACACTCCACCTCAGTACAAAATCTCAACATCACAGCCAAAGTACCACAGTGGGTGAGCTATTCCTACCTCTGAAACAAGAGGCAGCTCTAAACAAATTTGTGTTCTGGAATTGTATGCAGGAAATTTTCATCTAACACAGTACAGGTAACTAGCCTGGCTAAACAATAGGACTATGATACTGTTTCTGTAGTAGTAGACATGGCATTTTTAAAGTAAATAATGCTACTCACATTGGTTTTACTTTGGTTTTATTTGGACCTTCAGGTACACTTCCAAAGACATGGAAAGCTGTGCTTAAAGCTTTAAGTTTAACTACAGAGTTAAGTTTAAAGTTCAGAAGAGCACACAAGACAAGACCTAGTGAGAAAGTTCGATATAATGACACTTGTGAAGTTCAGCATTTTCTTAAAACAGCACCACCAAAAAAAAATAAAAATAATAAAAAAATTCTAAATTTACCTTATCAGACAACATCAAAAATCAGAAACAAAGGTACAAACAGTTAATAGAAAAAGCCCAAGTCCACATACTCAGCTGGATAAAGGAAACAAGGGAAGATCTGTGGAGCCTCAGGGCTTTATGCCAAAAAAATACTTAATTTCTCATTCTTGTCAATGAAATGGACCGAGCTTTCCCTGGAGCAAAACCTTTTGTACTTATTGTTTAAGAAATTCAATGTACTACACAATTATTTCCTTTAGAGTCTGTGAGTCTGCTTTATTTCTTCCTGATACAGTGAAGAGAAAAAATTACTTTTAACAGAACTTTGATTCAGGAATAGAGGAGGACTGATTTCCATCTCATTAATTTTTTCCTGATGTTACAATGATCAACAGTCTTGGAATGCTTTATAGTTCAGTGTCCTTCAAAGGTTAGCTTCCTACTATACTTAGGATAATACTAAAAGCAGAGATATGATATAAACAAGAAATTGTATTCATTTATAAAAATACAGGAATGAAGATATGCATAGTGGTTTGCTCCAAGGCTTTTATAAAAAATGGCATGAAATAACATCAACTCATATTTGAATTGGAAACAGCTTTAAATCAGTCTTGTAGAAGAATTTGGAAAGCCACTATGTCTCAGTGTTGAATTTTCTAAATTCTTGAAAATGAGCACCTCTTAAATATTTTTTTTAAAATATATTTTTATATTTATTGGATAGTGCAATCCCAAATACTCAAAATATTTTTTAAGTTCTTCCGTTTGCTGACTCTGTTTTGCATTAAAGAACAAGTGTTTTAAATGTCTCTGAATGATCATTTTTCATACAACACTGTTATATAGCATATGAACTGACAAGCATTTAATATGGAACCAGAACAAACTCTCAAGCATGTTTTGTGAAAGTCTGCTTTTGATTTCTAGTCCTGGTTCCCAAATCCAAAATGACCTACCCTTTAGTATCTGCAAAGCCACGCGCATGAGAATTCCTATTGACTTCAACTAAACTTGATTAAATTGTCATTTACTTACTCGTTAAATAATATTTATTTGCATGTAGAAGTTGCTCAGGGGATAAAACTTTCCAATAATACAGAAGGTAATAAAACTGGAGATCAGAACTCTTAACGTCCAGAACAAACAACAATTATTGAAATGCCCCCTTCTTTACATTAGGAAGGCTAACATCCTCGAGGGAAAACGAATTCCTGTGATGGGTTAAGAACCGATTAAAAAGGAAAGGACTGGGACAGACCCTTCAAAAAAATGGAAAAGCTGATGAAAAGAATGAGAACATCATTCTGTTATGCATTAACATTCAGTTATCCCACGTGACAACTGAAAATGGAGGCTTAGTCAAGTCATGTTCCTTCCCCCAAGTCTTTCCTCCCAAATGTCCAGGATAAAATGCTCAGAATAAACAGACCAATTCTCATCTCTGCACACAAAGGTAGTTGGATTTTTAACAAGTGCCACACTAGGAATTTTTCTCCCAGAACATGAGAAAAACTTACCTCCTTTCAACAGGAGAGATTTTTTGAGAAGTTTCTCAGTGTGTTTTCTCATTAATGCAACAATGCATTTTGGATACAAATTTGCTGCAGCACAGTCTAATCTTCTGTTATTCAACATGACAGTGACATTAAAAATACCCTAAAATTATGAAAGAACAATTGCCATTTGAAGGGGGGAAAAAAACATATGATGAATGGCCCAGGACAGAAATTAGAGACTTAAAAGGGCCCAGGGAATTAAATTCTCCCTAAAATACAAATGCTCTAAATAACAGTAGAGAAAATGCATTATGTGGAAAACTTAATTAAACATACAGCACACTCCTTTAAGTTTTAGGTCTCATTTTCATTATTTGTAGAAATTAGTCCACTGAGCTGCATGAAAACACTGTATTACTTAAGATTTCTATGGCCTCTAGGATTTTGCTTTGAAAGAGAATCTTAGAGTCAGGTGATTTGCAAAAATCAATAAATAGTTCTATCTTTCCATTGGAAAAACTGTCAGGAATAGCAGTGAGATCTTAGCTACTTAAAAATGCATAAAGACCAGCTCTTGAATGCAGAGATCGACTCTTCAGACTAACTGAAACAAGGATACCTTATGCTGTCAGAAGACAGGGAAGCCTCCTGAGAAAGCAGCGTGCTCCAGGTTATATGACAATTGGCTCTGTCTTTGGAGTTACAGTTTAAACTTCATCTTTCTGCGGCCAGGACAGACACCTGCACGTGCAGGCAAACAGGGGTTGGCGACAACTAAACTCAGGTTTCTGGCTAAGTCAGGAATCTCACCAACGCTCCCTTGTCCCTGTGCTTTTTTGGCACTCCTCCAGTTCTTAACCCCTCCTTAAGATGAGAAGGTCTTAGCTCCAGCTGCCTAGAGGGTAAGAGGTTCATTTGAAGCCACCACTTAAGACATCCTTATCCCTGAAGAAAGAGAAATAGGTACCTCCAAAAGACAACTGGCTTCACTTTAAGAGACATGTTCAAAATAAATAGGATTAATTGTTCCATAGAATTTCATTGCACACTTGAAGGAGTCCATGCAAACCATACTAAGCTATAGGGGCAGCTTCCTGACAGAAAGCAGTTCAAGACTAATCCCATCCTTACTAAATTATTAATTCTTTGCATGCTGCCTACCTGCTTTAATCTTTTCTCTTACAGTTCATTCAAAATACTGGTGCTAAAGGCCATCTTCCAGTTGTACCCTCTCCAGGCCTGCTCATGAGCTTCTACAATAGTTCTTTTGAACTGTGCATTTCAAACTGCCTTCTCATCTGCTTTTTCCATATGTAGGCTGCTTAGTATTTACTTATTTCCCCTGCATACTCACTCCATCTTGATGCATGTCCTGACCATTACCTTCCTTTGCTTTTCATTGTGTGCCTTTCCATAACAGACATAGAATGGTTTTGATTGAAAGAAACCTTTAAGATCATCAAGTTCAACCATTAAACCAGCACTACTACCGGGTCACCACTGAACCATGTCCCTAAATACTACATCCATACGTCTTTTAAATAGCTCCAGAGGCGTCGACTCCTGTGCAGCCTGTTCCAGGGCTTTACAACCCTTTCTGTGAGGAAATTTTTCATAATATCCACAGAATCACAGAATGGTAGGGGGAGGAAGGGACCTCTAATGATCTAGTCCAACACCCCTGCCAGAGCAGGATCACTTAGAGTAGATCACACAGGAACAAGTCCAGGCATCTTTTGAAAGTCTCCAGTTTCCACCACCTCTCTGGGCAGCCTGATCCGGTGCTCTGTTACCCTCAAAGTGAAGAAGTATTTCCCTTTGTTGAGGTTGAACCTCCTGTTCTCCAGTTTACGGCCATTGCCCCTAGTCCTGTCACTGGACACCACTGAGAAGAGTCTGGCCCCATCTTCCTGACACCCACCCTTTAAATATTTAAGATACCCCCTCAGCCTCCTCTTCTCCAAGCTAAGCCTCCCCTGGTACAACTCAAGGCCATTTCCTTGCTTGTTACCTGGGAGAAGAGATGGATCCCCACCTCACTACAACCTCCTTTCAGGTAGTTGTAGAGAGCAATACGGTTTCCCCTCAGCATCCTTTTCTCCAAAATAGTCGTTGAGCTATTCCGCTTTCTACACGTAAGTGGCTCTTTCAAATACACCTAATAAGTAATCTAAGATCAAATCTTTAAATAGAAAACTGATGGGGTTGATGACAAGATGCTACTTGTCTTCTAACTTTGACTACAGAAGGATATATATGCCAGAGGAACAAGTCTTCATTAAGATTTCAATGTACCTCGGATGTGCTTTTGGTCTAACTTTACTTCCATTCAATTACTGGTGCAGTTGTTGGTTTGATAGAGCAAAATTCAGGTATTGCAAATCATATTCAAAAATCATGAGCTTAAATCCAAGTTGTATAGCCTAGAGGTTTTTTTTAACCAGTAGCTTCTGTAGAATGGACTGCCTTTCCTCATAGTGCACTCCCGAGTAGGCTCACACAGCTCAATTATCATTCATGATTTTAGAACAAAGTTGTGAGGAAAAATTAAATTAAATTCCAAATCCACTTTCGGCTCTTCTGAGCCTGGAAGCATATATAAATTATTCTGTGCACTTTTGCATGGAGGGGGTGGGGATTATGGAGGATTAAAACTGAAAGCAAGGATCTCTCCTTTGGCAATGAAAAAATTAATCTCCTCCTATGCCGAAAGAATGGACTTACTGTTTAAACAAAAGTGGCTGCGAAGAGGCACGGTGGTTTTAAAAAAAATAAAAAAATTCTTTTTTACAAAAAAAAAAAAAAAAAAAAAAAAAAAAAAAAAAAAAAAGGTTGCAGGGTAGGCTATGGTGGGAACAGTTTTTCCAGCCAACTTCAAAAACTGTCTTGGAAATTATGGATTTTCTAGTACTTTGAAATGGAAACATTCTCCTTCGGCCCTGTTCTTTGCTGGTTTTCTTCGTTGTTTTCTCTCTGTCTTTTAACTTGCAGGGGTTTTTTGGGTTTTTTTTAATGAGAAAAACATACATGAATTAAATGGTGATAAAACACTGAGGAAACAGCTCAGGAAGAAGAAACAAGATGCTAGAAATAAATACTTTTTTGTATTTATAAAAATGTTAGCTTGTAAGGTCACTGAAAATCTCCAGCAAATCAGTCAATTCATAGAAGTCACCTTTCTTTTTGTAACCTATATTCTCAAGCCCTCCATTTCATTCCTCCTCTTTGCTGCTTTGTAAGACTCCTGCACATTTCTATTATTATGGGGTTATGAAAAGAAAGGAAAGGTCCCTTACATATCACATATCAGAAACCCAAATGAAATCTCACAGCTCTTTCAGATATGCCATCTCTTAATCCATTCCCTTCTCATTTGTTTTTGGTTTGGCTGGAGGTTTTTTCTGGTGTTGGGTTTGTTTTGTTTGTTTGTTTGTTTTAATAAAGGAAATTAATTGTTTAAAAAAAGGAAAAATCAACAACAAAAGCACACACTGAAGAAGTGGTGACTCTAAATCCAACATTATGGGGTTTTTTTCTAAAGGTTGTGAAACAGATGTTCCAGTTTAAAAGATCATGAATAAAACTCCAAAAAGAATATTGCTCACGTGTTTATACAAGGAACAATCATTAACCAGTAACTATTAATGCAGCTGGATGAGGCCTGTATTTCTCTTCTACATTCCCCAAAGTTATTTAGGAAATGCAAGAGTTACATTCACTGATTTGTCATCCATTTCAAAACCGAAGATGGTAGAAAATACTGCTAGTGTGATAAAACATAATTTCATTGAAGTTCCATTAAGCTCTGTGGAGTTTTAACTTATTGAAATTCATAAAGGAAATAACTTTGTACATCATATCAAAAGCAAGTATTGAAAGACCCAAAGTTAATTATATAGTGAATTATTTTAATGCTATACTGAATTGATTACAATGCTTTCAAAAGTACAAAATGCTTGAATTATAACAAAAGAAAACAGAGAAACAAATGTAAGCCAAGGAAATCAGAATAAGATACATTTGAAAAATAAAAGAATAGAACAAAGAATCGCAAAAAGTGACACCAAAAGTAATGCAGAGATCAAAATTGCTGTAGGCAGCCCAACTCACATCTACAGTGAACTACAGGGTATTATTCAGATGAGGGATGATTCGAATAAACTGTACATTCTATAAACATAATAGTGTGACTAAAATTGTTGTGAAAACAAACCCATGGGTTACATAACACTTTCCAAAGAAAAGCACTTCAGCTGGGGAGGGATGAAGCAGGAGCGCTGAGGTTTTTTTGTTTGCTTGAAATCAAGCTGTGCAATTTCAAAGACTGCATAAACCGTAACTTACTGAAAGTTACTGGGGATTTCTCCTACTACAAGAGTATGTATTTTACTCATGAAGCCCAAGAATGTTTACATGACCTAGCCTCAAAGTAAAGGAGGTATTGACATAGTGATCACCATTTGCCGCTCTTTTTACATTAATGCCTGATCATTTGTCTCACTGTACTAAGTAACTTTTTGAATGTCTGGGAATTACCAAGTATTTTGTTGCTACTCAAAATACAAACACCTAGAGAGAAAACCATACTTCTAAAACTCTGCATCACACAGCAGACCACTAGCCTATTTTTAAGTGAAAATCATAGAATAGCAGGGTTTAGAAGGGAGTCTGGAGGTCATTGAGATCAACTCCTCTGCCATATCAGGATCACCCAGGACAGGTTGTACAGGAAAATGTCTAGGCAGGTTTTGAAAGTCTCCAGAGAAGGAGACTCCACAACCTCTCTGGACAGCCTGTTCCAGGGCTCTGTCACCCTCACAAAAGAAGTTTTCCCTCATGTTGAGGTGGAACTTCCTGTGTTTCACCTTGCTACCATTAGCTCTCGTCCTATCACAGGGCACCACTGAAGAGAGTCTGACCCCTTCTACTTGACAACCACCCTTCAGATCTTTGCAAACATTAATAAGATCCCTTCTCAGTCTTCTCTTTTCCAGGCTGAACAGCCTCAGGGCTCTCAGTCTTTCAATAATGACTGCATTTGTTTTCTATTAGATATTAAATGTATGCCTTATGCAAGTTTTCTTTATACTTGTTTTACGTGGTTTTCACTATACATTTAAGTATACAGAAGGAAAATAATCAGTTGCAGACAATGTGTTCAACAACTAAAAACCACTGTGAGTATTTCAAACTACAACAAGCAGATTTAAGGAACTACCATAAATATTCTACATTACAGAAAGACATGACTGGATGGGAGTAAGCTTTCTTTTCATGATGACGACAGTAAGTCTGTGCAATGTTTGGTTTATTTGGGTCCCAGCTCCTTCCTCCATTATTATTAGCAAATATATTCTGAAAATTACTACAGAAAATTCAAATGTTAGTCAAAATTCAAATTATTCTGTTTAGTCTGACAAAACATTAGGGCAAACACGCATGTATGAAAAATCAGTTTGCTGTATGGCAGATTTGCCCTTAGCTGTCTCTGTTTATAGTCCTTTATTAATTAAAAAGATAATTTGATTCCATTTCAGAGATCAGCTGCTGCTCTACCTTTACTTCAACTGCTGCTTTCAGTGCCTGTAGGTGCACTTCTGTGAGGCTACCAAGCCCCTGGCGAATGTGGCACCATGAATTACCCTCTGTCTCCCAAAAACCTTGCACCACACTTTTAGCATACATCCAGTTCTGAAGAGATTCAGGAGTCATGTATGGTACTAGATTCCTGTACTTTTGTTTCATTTGAACAAGATATTGTGCTGCTTTTTTTTTCTACAAATATGCTGACTACCAGGATTATCCACAGCTCACTAGGTGACTCTGGAATCATGAGTTTTGTGAGACAGATGCTGATGAACTGGTTGAAGCACAAACCCACAAGGATGATTACACCATTTGAACAGTAAGTGACTGAGCAACACCGATAAAAGCAAACAAAAGGATTACAATCAGCAACCTACTAATTGCAAACAAAACTGCATGTTTTTAGAAAGAGAAAGCCATTACACACTGACAGAAATGAAACACTGCGTAAGTATCACCTAGCTTGTTCCTCCCAGGAAAAAGCCATGTACCAAAGCTGTGATGTGCCACTGCAAAGATGACAGCACCAGTGACTGGAGCAGCAATAAACCTGTCAAGGTTTAGAGTCAGGGCCATCCACTGTACATAGAACAGATGCTCTCTGTTAACCTCTCCTCCCTTCCCAAAGGGGAAGAGAAAGGGAATAAGGGAGAGGGACTTATCAATTAGAAAACTAAAACAGCTTTTCTACACACCAATCCTTGGCAGTTACTCTAAACATCAAGCGTTATCACTGCTAGAAGCAGGCACTGCCTGAAAAATATATCGTTAACTTCAGACAGTGCAGTTAGTTAGAAGAGACTGAGCTGAAAAGTAAAATCACTGAACAGAATCAGTTCTGTTCTAATTCAGAACAGGATGAAACCTCAGGTTTATTAAGGAATTTCAACCCTACTATTCAAAGTGATTTGCTGCAGAGCAGTTCTCTGCTGCTTCCTTCAGCAATAGGTACACATACTTAGGTCTACCACAGAGGTTGGGGAATCTGCATCCTTGGAGCATTTCAAGACTTGCTGTGGCTACAGAAAGTCACGGCTGACACGATATAGCACTGGAAATAGTCACACATTTATTTGTCAAATCATACAGCAAGGAACAGCATGTATGTCATCAGCCTGAATTAGTTCTGGGTTAGTAGCAGAGAGGGAAAAAAAAAAAAATCCCATCAAATCAAACCAAATAAAGAAACGAACAACACCAAAGACCATTTCTAAGAGTTA
>JAAGNO010003499.1:6954-24142 GCA_033439905.1 Ceryle rudis | reverse complement strand
ACACATCAAACAATGCTCCACGCAGAACACGGATTATTTTCCATGCTCTGCCTTCATTAAGTGAGTAAATAGGAAGATGGTTGGCAGAACATGACTCGGATGCCTACTGGAGCACCTGCAGACACTTGCTGAGAAAGGATTCCCCTTGAAGATTTAATCTGAATCTTAGTGATTTGATTTAAAGCATTGTAACCAGCTTGAAATCTGTATTTTGACTGGAAATATTTGTACTTAACATAATTATAGACAAAGCCTAACATGAGAACATGAGCAGACCTCTTTCTATAAGTAATATGGCCACCTCAACCTTCCATGCTTGGCACCTTCTCTTTCTTTTCTTACCCTTTTTCAGTACTTGCAATGAAATCAAGCACTGCTTTAAAAGAACTCTTCCTTACCTAGCCACACGCTCAGGCTCCACTTACACAGCCCAATCTATATTTAAGAGTTCTTTTTAGATCATCTACTTATGTACTTTATTAACAAATACAAGAGCTTATACTCAAGAATAAAGACATAAAAATCTATTGGTAATACACTAGCACAACATCAGATGGAGTAAAGGGCAAGCCAATGTATATGTTTGTTGCTCAAGCTAGAGTGCTTTCTAGGACTTATACGCATTATCTTTTGATAGTGGGCTGCAAGTTAACACAAGCCTTCAGAATCTAATGGTGCACTTCACAGAAGTTATCAAAACTTCTTTAGCAGAAACAAGAATCTATTGGGAATTCTGCACCCTTTGTCCTCTGAGCTTCTTGTTTTAATCTTCCTTTGTGTCTCACCGCTGCTTTGTGTCTCATGCTTGCTTCACTCCTCCCCCTCCTGGCCGTTCTGCTTCCCCGGTGCCTTCTCAGGACTGCAACTCCATACTTAATCAGCTTCCCCGTGACACCTCCACAGTATTTCCACATGGGTGACACGACACATGTTTATGCAACTTCTCCAAACTCCAGTTGTCTGAGGTACACAGATCCTCAGAAACCTTCAGTTATCATATGGTAATCAGGCTAAAACTGTGCCACTGAAAGATGTGTCTTCCGGGGAGGTTTAGGCTGGATATTAGGAAACATTTCTTCACTGAAAGGGTTATCAAACATTGGGATGGTCTGCCCAGGGCAGTGGTGTAGTCACCATCCCTGAAGGCATTTAAATGGCATGTGGACCTGGTGCTTAGGACATGGTTTAGTGGTGAGCTTGCAGTGTTGGGTCGAAGGTTGGACTGGATGATCTTGAAGGTCTCTTCCAACCAAAGACATTCTGTGATTCTACACACATACAGAGACCCACACACTGACGCTGCCCTCCCCCACAATCGGCCAGTGGCAAGGTAAGAGTAAACATTATAAAAATCAGTCCCTTTCATGCTTGACACTAGTTTGGACACTTAAGAGCAGAGTCCAGACTATTCAGTCAGAAGAATGTGAAGCAGTTATCACCAAACAGACAAGCAGACAGAGCATTTAACTTCAAGAAAGAAAAGTTTTCCAAGGAGTGATAGCAAACATAGTAAGTCATCAAGCGAAGCAACATGCTTCCTAGCAGATTTTTCCCTGTGCTCAGAAACAACTCACCAGGTACTCTCTGCACAAGAGCTACTTCCAAGACAGCCAGCTTTATTCAGGATATTAGACACAGCTCTAGCACTAAAGCTGCAGATTCAGATAAACAGACTTGCATTTTATTTGTCTTCAAGCATTTTTAGCTTACAAAAAGCTAAAAAGAAAAGGTAGCTTTTACCTTTCCTAGCTACAAAATGCATCACAGAGAAGCTCAGATTAAGCCTGTGTGCCCAGAAAAAAAAATGCCTTTCATTAATCTTTCACTTGTCTGTTTGAAAACAAAAGCAAACGCTCCATTCACCAGAAGCCACATTATATCGGCACTCTCCACTTTTCCCAGTAAGACCTTCTACTTTTCTTTAAAAATAGCTGTTGTTAGAAGACAAGACATGCTTTATCACACACGGGTACTGCCCTTCCATTTATCATCATCTGCTTCCCATTCAGGTGTTTGGAACAAGCCTCTTTGCACAGAGTGTGTTGCTTTTGCATGGTACAAAGAGGGTTCAAGTGAAAACAACAGGGTAAAACCCTCAGCCTCCCGTGGCACAAATACAGAAATTACATTTTGTTGAAGCCAACAGATTTTTATTTTATTTTATTGGTTTTTTGTCTTGTCCAAATAATATTTTAGAGGTCTAGAGGGCAGAATGTATAGATCTTGTACAAAAATAAATGAAGTGATCTCCACTACTAAAACAATGCTGACATCGGTGAGAAAATTGACAATAAAGCCTGTTTGCTCACGAGGATATGAAATACTTCAAAATAACCTGCCTCTGTTATGATTTAGACATGCCAGATGAACATATCAATAAATACAGTTGATGCTGCCTAAAGGGGATGTCAGAGAAAAACTAGCTTCTACACCAGACCTTTTAAAATAGCAACATTTCCCAGAAGAAACATTTTTTATTTATGCTTACACATAACTATTTGAATTACAGAATATATTAAAAAATACTCAGCATAAGTAACTTGGACCAAAAAAAAAAAAGACCTATCATAGGAAATGTGTATTTTCTGATAGACTTTCTGTTATTCCAGAGTACAAGTCCAGGACCAATTTCAAATAATGTAAGCATTACGAAAATAATATTGCACTTTTCCAGGTTGCACTGTGGAAATAAAAGCACAAGCTTCTTTTATTTATAATTTGTAGTAGAGAAAGGAATTTTCAATATTTAGCTAGGCCACTATAACATTACCACTGCAGAAAACCACACCCTATCCTAGTTAGACACTACTCTTCCCCAATTCTGTTGTTAGTTAGAAGAAGCTGATTTATGTTCTTCAGACTGCATTTGAAGAACGCACTGATGTGGTCCTGTGACTGGTGTGGTCCAATATGGACCTTATATGGCCAATAAGGTCTACATTGATAGCTTACTGACATGAACCTTGTTTTCTTGGAAAGGTCCTACCTAGGACCGCAATCTTATGGATTGCAAGTCCTCAGAAATCAATGGAATGACTCACAGCAGTAAAGTTGTGACACACATGTAGTATACCTGATGCTGCTCTGCTGCACATACAGCCTGGCCTTCAGGCCCATGCTGTGCTGCAGGATCACCTCAGCTGGCTCATTGCAACAGAGGAGATTTCAGGCAGCTCCTGCTCTGTACCTGCAATTACACCACCCGCATGGCTTTGCCTTTATCTAACAATGCAACAAGAAGTTCTCATGAAAACATCATTTCTGATTGACTGTTCCCTCATAAGAAGATCTTATGCTAACTTGGGAGGCTAAAAGGGGAGAATCTCTACTATGGGTGAGGTCTGCATGGCATGCTGTGTGTGGCTCAGAGTCCTGTTCAATGCTATACACTGCTCAGGATTCCCAGCATCTGAAGGGGCATGAGATTATCTTATAGAGGTAGCTCTGATAAATAGGTTTTTTTAAATGTAACTTACCTGAGACAGGGAATGAGAGGATTAAAATACCTTTCGTTACAAACAAAGCCAACCATGACACTCCTGTCTCACACATAAAATTTCTTTCAATTGTTCATTTGGATGATTATGTCCAATAAAGAGTAATTTCTAGTTATTGAAGGACACGATAAAGAAACCATCAGAAGAAAACCAAAGCATCCAACTGGTTTATTTAACTTTTTCTTCTTTTTTTTTAATTTTTTTTTTATTAACAGCTAAATGTAGTAAAGTTTCCCTTTTCCATCCCAAAACATTATCAACTTTCTGAAGAAATTCTGTACTTGAAATCCAACAAAGACATTTGACGTGAACATCCTGACACATGACACAGGGGGAGGGTGGCCGAGACTTTTATTTAGTGCCTGATTCCTAACTGAACTTTGTTGCCCAGGACACAGCTCAGATGTTCAAGGTTTTCCAAAGGCAATGCCAGGGGAGAGCAAGTTGCAGCATAACAAAGTTCTGAGAACAAAAGAAAAACTGAAGAGCTTGAAACTTTGATCTCACTTCCTAACTCCAATATGTGACACCTAAAGGCAGGTATCTGTATTGTCTTCACATAATCCCCCCCTTTTCTACTTTTCCCAGTGTTTGGTCTTTAATTCTACAAGATCGAGACTATTTTTAAGCTGTACACCAGATGGTTCTCTGGCTCTTTTATTGCCACGCTCTCTGTTGTTTGAAGATGCGAGACAAATGTCATGTAAAGATATACATCCAAAAAATACAACCTGCATAGAATGTGACTACATGCATAAAGGCATTACTCAGCAGTTACAGTAAGGAAGAAATGTACAAGGAGTATGGCTTCTTGTGTCTGGGATGTCAGAGTCTTTAAAACGCATGGTTTCAGAAAATGGTTGCAAAGTCTTTTTTTTTTTTTCCTAGCATGATGCTAGAAAAAGCTCCGAGACAAAAAGTATTAAATAAAACTGTAGAGAGAAAATCTACATACAAGAAATCTGATAACTGCCAATTGTGTATAGATTTACCCATCACTACAACATCACTCTAATTCTACCTTGCTCACTTTGCCATAGAGATAGAAGACAGAAGACCATAAATCTGTGCAGCGTTTGAAGCTGGGGTGATCAGTTATGCTTTCCTACAAACACATAAAAGCTTACACTTAATCAGCAGTTCTGTAGGTGCGGGAAACTTCAGATAGATAGGTGCAGAAACTTCAGTCAAAACCAGATTTAAATTACAGTGGAAGAGCTTTTCAAGCTTTTCGAGCCAGCAGTACACAAGAGAAAGACACTGGGGAGAAACAGAAATGGCTCAGATTCCAGTATTTTGCATAATCCTGTTTCATGAAACTACGCACAGTTTTATCTTTTTCCATTGCTAACTGAAGTTTCAGAATCTTCAAACATGTCACAGTAGTGCCATTTTTTCCAGCCAGCTCTGGTGTTCACCAAGCTGTACTGAACCAACACCCAGCTGACTGACATTCCTGTTACCTCTGCTGTTATCTCTGCAACAGAGTATATCTACAAACACAGAAAGGAAATCATTTCCTATGATGATGAAAGGAATTTAACTTGCTAAAACCAATCATAATCACTGTGATTATTCTGATATTTGTGACCCCTACATGTCCACAGACACTGAACTTTCCTAACATTAATTTTTCTAACATATTTCTGCTGTTTAGCAGAAACTTAGATATCGCCAATAATAAAAAGTTTGTGAAAAAATTAACATTATGGAAAACAGTGTGTAGCAAACTTCCTATGTGCAAATTTTTTCATGACATTTAATATCACAGGTATACAAAAAACAAGTGAGGCTTATTTTGTGCACTTTGGCAAGCAAGTGTGTAAGTGAGCAAACAGAGGAGAATGCATATACAAAAGCTCTTCACTTCTGACTTTAAACTTAACTGTCTTAGCTCAAAATACATCCAGCAAAATAATTTTTCTCGCATACTTTGTTATGACAAAGCAGAAAAACTCAAAGGTTATGTTCAATTATTCATGATCATTAAAAAGGGAATAAACTAGCAAGCTCACAACACGACTACAATTGTCAAAGTGAAAAGGGAAATAAAGCACAGTTTGGCAAAGTGCAATTAAGGCACACATACTTCTCAGAAAAAGAATTATAAACAGAAGGCAGAAAGACCAAGCCAAATGAGGAATAAACTGCTAAGATAGTCAGACCCTGTGGGTTTAATAACCTTGAAGAAGTAAAAGCCAGCAGAAATATCCCTGAAATAATATCAAACAGGATTTCATCAAAACAAGGAAGGGAGAGCAAAAAATAACAGCAAGATATTTCCTAAATAAAATTCATATTTAACAGCACATTCTTATTTGAAGTAAACTACTATTTCAAACAATATACATATATGAGATCTTAACAGCACTTCATTTGGGGCATTTTGAAGATCAGGTTTACGTTATCATAGAGTATACAACCAACATTCCAAGTATGTAAACACTAGATTTTTACACTTGCACTTCATGACAGTTATGGAGATGCTAAGAACTATGGAAGTATTTTGAATAGTGAAAAAATATATAATTCCTTTACTGAGATGCTTTTCAACTAACTGGTCCATGTCCCAAAAATGGATTAAGATTTTAGTTATGCTTCAACTGATACTCCTTTGAATTTGTCAGCCAAGTATCATTCACATGATCCTATAGTTTTCATGGCATTACATAATACAAAAAAATCACACCGATTTTCTAATATTTGTGTGTTCAGTAAAACAAGAGTATGCAGATACACTAAGGGATCTCATTTATACAAAGGAGCTATTTGCTATTGCTTTTCTGTCATTGCATCACCACCAGATGAAGTGCCCCACTCCAGAAGAGAAAAAAGAAAGGTGAATTGAATACAGCATTCAGTATACCATGTTACTACTGAGCGTAACTATAGTGAGCTATATATGCAAGAACTACAAAAATTAAACCAGTCACGAAGTAGGAAAGGCAATGACAAAACAATGTTGAATGCTGAAAACAAAAGGGGGATTAATATGCAAAACCTCACTGTTGGGATGAAATCAGTTGTATCACAGATTCCACAAAACCACTTAGAAAAACCATGAAAATCAGATCAGGCAAGTGTTATAATAGCGTACGATGGAACTGTATGGACGTACCACACCTGACACAATTATATACTACTATACAGTACTGCAGAACTATGCCACCACTATGCGTTACAGCACAGTGCCGAACTTTGAAGACTCCTGGCTAGCTAGTATTTCCATGGAAGAGTGCTCATGTTTGTACAACAGAGCACTTAACAGTGAGGGAATATAACACCACTGCTGAAAATGAGTACAGAATCGTCATAAATTAAAAAGTCAAGGTACTCTCCCAGACTTTGAAATTGGCTTGGAAGAATGAAAGATTCAGCTGAAGGTAAAGTCCGCAGAATTGCACGCGGCTCAACTGCGAAAGGGAAACTTGTTCAAGAGGTCAAGAAGCAGCTTGTCTAATACGAGCAACATCTAAAACATCCCTGCTGAACGCCAAGAAGAGAGGCACCATTTTCATGCTTTCCTTCAACAGCTACAGAAGTGTATCACAGCTTATGGTGCTTTTAAACATAGCATAACAATAACTAAATTAAAGGTCTCTTAACCACTGCAAGCACTACACATAATCAACTGTAAGCAATCTTTTTATAGAGAGCAATTTACAAATGCTAATAAGCAAAACCCAAGTTTAAGCTGTTTTGGAGGGAGGATGATACACTGCTAAAGCCATGTTACATAAATGACACACCAAACTAAAGGAATGGAGGGAATTGTCATTTCAGACACTATTTAATCCTCTTACTAGCAGATCCTATTCTGATGGATGTATTTTAGTCAAGCTACTGGGCTCAAAACAGAGATAACTGAAGTTTAACAACCTGTGATCTACAAGATAATATACTAAATAATCCTTCTGCCACCAAAATGTATTGAACTCTTTTATTGTCTGATTGAACTCTTTTATTGTCTGTGTTTCACATACACCATATTGAATTTCTCCTCTGTACAGGTGCAGAATTTGATTTGGCTTGGATTACAGATTGCAGTATCTTCCTAAATAAGAGATGTCAGTAACAAACCCTACAGGACATTCTATAGTCTCCTGTAAGTGCAGGAAAGTTTTCCTGCAAGTGCAAAACAGCGGATAATTTTACAAATTTAAATACTGATGGCAACAGCAAGAGTCATCCACCAAATTACTGTCCTCTTTCTGAATCATCATGAGTAAATGCAATTGCTGCTATCATCACAGAAAATAAATTTGGGAATAGAGAACTACATCTCTGACTCATGTTTACATAAATCTGATCAAAGAATAATCCCTGAGCTGTTTCTATCAGAGATGTTTTTGCATGTCATCAAAATTCACTACAGTAGACATGGCAAAATACATAACTATGGATTTTCAAGTTCACAAGTGACCACTTATAAAGGATCCAAGAAAAATGTAATTTCCCCCTTTTCTCTTGGATTCCATTCTCTCCTCCCACTGCAACTTCAATAGCCCTAGTTAAAAACAATTATTTGAAAACCCGTAGCCAACATCCACTAGATGATTGTACTGAGGACCCTGCAGAAGACTTCAAGGTCTTGAATAGACCATGTCTGCTCTACTCATACCTTGGGGAAAAACCTGTACGTTAGCATGCGTAGCTGCTGAGAAATTAGCTTGAGAAACCCACATGTTAGCATAAGCAGCTGCTGTAAGGGAATCTGCCCATGTCCTGTGCTAGCCTGCCCTGCACACGGGTGGATGTTACGAGGCGATAACATCCAGCCTCTCAGGAGAAGCAGCATGATTCTGGTTGTTACACAACATAAGAGGCACAAGTGTATGCGATGGAGTAGGAACCTCTGCACGAACAAGATCTGCACAGCATTCTGTGGAAAAGTCCATCCAGGATCCACGTGATGCTGCATGAAATGGTAGTTCCCAGCATCTGAATGAACTTAAGATTTCCTTGCTATCTGTGTTCCTCTTTTTATTGTCTTATTAAAAAGCTATTTCATTTCTCCATTTGTTGTCAGGTCATTCTTACTGTGTTCCAGAAAGAATCCCTGCACCACCACTTCTCTACTTCTCTCTCCCTCTCATCTTCTACCTCCTCCTGGTGCAGAACAAGGATGCAGACGTTATTCACATACAGAAGTTCTACAAAAACAAACATCCTATCACTAACTCATCCTATCACTAACTCATCCTCTCAAGCCTCAGTACCACAGAGTACAACAGCAATGAACCTTTTGGTATATGTACCAACAACCCTGGTATACGTATCTAATTGCAAGAGTTTAAGAGATAGCCCTTCCAATCGTCCATCTCCCTCTCCCAGAGATTATTGCTTTGTAACAGGATTGATGGAAGTGCTGACTACCATGGGGATCGTAACGCCTAAGAGAAGAGTAGGGTAGCATTCACAGTTGCAGTAGCATCCCAAACTACTGTAATGTTTTTATTTTAGGGAATATAATTGACAGTCCTGACAGATGGAGATACTACAATATCTTTTATTTATTTTAAACAATAATGGAAAATAAATGGGCAAATGTTACCCACAGATCAGTTTGTCAAATTGCTCATAAAACTCTCTGTCAAGGTTTAGGGTTGGGCTGGACACTACATGAATGAGAGATTTTTCTCTATTAACCCCTCTTCCCTCACAAACGGGAAAAGAAAGGGAAGAAAGAGGAGAGACTTTATCTCTGCTAGATGCAGACGCTGTCTGTGAAAATATGGTGTTAATTTTGGAAAGTGTAGTTACTTAGACGAGACAGAGCTGAAAAGTAAAACCACTGAACAGAATTAGTGCTGTTCTAACTCAAACCAGGACAGTCTCCAAGTAATGCTACTGCTTTAGCTGTCCAGAAACATGGAAAACACAAACTGGCAGAAGTAGCTGGACCAGAGAGAAACATGATCATATTTTTAAACAGCCTGAGGGCTTTATCAATCTTCGTTTAAATTTTAAAACTACAAGAAACCAATGAGAGCAATAGTACAGCAGTTGTTCTAGGTCCTGCATTTGTACATAACTTTAGCACCAACTTTACTGAAGTTTGGGTTTGGGTTTTTTTTCCTTATTGTTACCTGGAAAGAGCCACAGACAACATTAAACAGAGCCCATTACACTTCTATAAACAGCTACCAATTCCAGTTACCCATAAGTCCTCTTTTTGATTTCAGGACAAGGGTTCCCCCACAACTTCCAAATTTGTGACTGTTTACATAATTTCAGTGGGAATGCTTCAGCTAGAGGTGAACAGACTGAGCAGAGGTATGTGTTGCTTTGGTCAGTTTGTAAGAATATACCATGCACTTAGAAAACAAACCAACCAACCAACACCAAACCAAACTAATTAAAAAAGTGAATACAAAAACCAAACCAAACAGAAACCAAGGACACCAAAAGGTTTGTCAAAATGTGAAGGTTCACCTTTAATAGCTTTCTCTTTCTTGAACAGCTGGAGGGTTGTGCCACCCAAGAACCAAAGACATTTTGTAAAAAACCATTTTTTTCCCCTCCTTTATAGAGTCACTTGCAAAATAAAAAATTAAGGAGAAAAGAAGGTGGGTCTTTGAAATAGAAGCTTCAAATCATGAATGAAAAAAATAAGCAGAAATACACAATCACCATCAGCATCTTACAACAGAAAAGAAAGCCTAAGCATTTCCTTAACGTTTAATGCAAAGACAGAAAGTGGTTTAAAGAATGGAGGGAGGATCAACCAATTCAGTCCACCTCTTGTATAAGGGCAAGTAAGGACTACTTATTTTAGTATGGCTGGCAAAACACTAAGTAGCTCTCCTCATAGAGAAACTGCTCATGAGTCACTGTAATCTCCAGTGCTCCAGTGTTGAGCTTTAAGATTGTAGAACTGCAGGTCAGGAGTGAGGGATGAGCAGCTCAGACATCTGTGCAGTGAGGGCAGAACAGAAAGCTGGGGCTGGATCCTCTGTTCACCATCCCAGTCTAAGCTTTTCCCCTACATCAGCCAGAGCCCCTACTATGTCACTTATTTTCATCTTTTTTTCTTTTTTTTTTTTTTTTTTTTTTAAATTATCACTCTGAAATTTGTTTGAAGGTAATGCTTCCATCAAGAAAAAACATAGGTCTCCATTTCTAAAAAGTTGTGGGTTTTTTTTACAGTACTCTATCGAGTGTTTTTACGGTACTGTTCAGAAAACTGTCAGTTTCCTATTTCCCCACTGACACACTGGCTTGTGTGATTTGTCACAAGGCTTATCTCTGCCACATTATGTGACATAATACAAAGAAGCTCAGGAAATGGGATGTGACAAGCCAACTAATGCACTGAGCCAATAGGGAAATTTAAAAGATATACATATCTTAAAGCTGAGTTGAAATCTTTTTGCCCTCTTCCATCCCTCCTCTCCCCCAAGCCCAAATGGTTTCCCCTGCAAAATGATGAGGGTCAGCTCCTTATTACCTATATTTAAGCAGCAAATTCTCTTTCTAGCATTGCCTGTGACAAACAAGTACTTTTTCACAAACCGGAGTCCAGGCAAGTGATTTGTATTCAGTGCAGTCCAGTCTGAAATCACACGTAACAAAGGCTCTTCCTGAAGTGGGTAAAGAGGTAAGCTACCAAGAAAAAAAAAGCAATATTCAGAGAAGATCTATGAATAAAACTGCAGTGTGTAAGTGGTCAGCAAAGAAGGTGAGCTAGAGAAATCTGCAGCATCTGTGGGCAACATAATGCCATGAAAACAGAGATGCAGCCCATGAAACAGCTATGCCTTGAAATAAGCTTTGTTTTCTTCTTCATGAACAGATTCATACTGCAGATGCATGCACTGTTCCACACGTCCATGAAGCCAAATTAAAGCGGGCCAGTCACCAAAAATTTAAGCATACACTTGAAAGGAAGGATGCCACTTGAAGGGTTTCAATACAATACATGAGAAAAAATATCTCAATATTGTAATGTGCTCTGAAATTACTACTAAGCATTTTGGACAGAACAGGTGTCCACTTTGCAGAGGTAGTGTCTTTCAACAGCAGCAAATAATTTTATTATCAGGTTTATTTAGAACTGCAGTACTACAGCGGTATCTCCATGTCCCTCCCTTATCACCTGTAATGGGTCTGACTGAGCTGCAGTTAGTTTCCCCACAGCAGCCCTCCCAGTGCTGTGCTTTGCATTGAGAGCTGGAAGGCTGCTGATAACACACCCGTGTTGTGGCTCCTGCTGGGCAGGGCTCGCACAGCACCAAGGCTGTGGGATGGGGTGGACGAGATCTTGGGAGGGGACTCGACTGGGACAGCTGACCCAAGCTGACCAAAGGGATATTCCATACCACATGATGTCAGCTGAACTACAAAAGCTAGGAAAGGTGGAGGGCATCAGACTGGGAGCCCTGCTTCCCAAAAAGGGCCAGATATCACCTGCTGATGGGAAGTAGAGAATAAATCTTTATTTTCTTTCGTTTCTGCGCGTGGCATTGCTTTGCTTCTTCATTAAACTTTTATTATAGCCCACGAGTTTAATGTTATTTTCCTTCCCCCTGGCTCAGCTGAAAGGAGGGGTGGAAGTGATAGAGGAGCTTGGTGGGCACCTGGTGTCCAGCCAAGGTCAAACCACATCACCCAATTCTATTGGCTCTGGTGTACAAAGAGGGGGGAAAAAAAAAAAAAAATATTCTATATTTCTGTCCTGCGTTCAGCTAGGATAGGGTTAGTTTTCACAAGCAGCTGGCAGAGGCCACAACCTGGATTAAACAACCAAGCCAGACAATGGGATACTCAATACAATACAGATGTTATGCCCCCTGTATAACGGAGGACTGGCCTGGGGAGGGGGTGTCTGATTTCAGCATGGCTTCAGCATGTGGCTGAAGCAGAGAAAGTGGCATCTCAGGTACCAGTAGAGCTTCACAGTTTTTATGACTTGTTTTATATATTATTTTATTAGTATTTTATTGTAACTATTACTGTTGTTTCTTCTCTCTTTGTGTTGTTCTATTAAACTGTCTTTATTTCAACTCATGGGATTTCACCTTTTTTTCCCCCGATTCTCCTTTGCATCCCACAGGAGGGGGTGGGGGGGAGGCAGAAAGGGAGCAGTGGGTGAGCAGCTGTGTGGTGTTTAGTTGCCAGCAGAAGTTAAACCATGACAATTCCTCATCATCAGTTGTGAACATTCCTGGAGTTAGAGGGAAACCTATTCTCCCAAAATCTGCACTCAGAGGTTAGGTTATAGTAACAGTATATTCAGAGAGTATGTTCCTTTCACATATAACCTCTTTTATATTGTCATGACACTGGATAATAAGAATAATTCTAGGATAGATATTCTAGATTAAAATTATTATTTTAGAATAAAAATATTCTTAAAGTAACTTCAATTAAATTTGAGGATTACATTTAAGTGTGGATAAAACCTGAATTCTAGGCATGCATTTAATCAAGCTTCAAGAAGAAATTCTCAAAACATCTGGATGATCAGCTGGAAATTTTAGAGTTATTGTATTGTAATAACCACAATATGGATAATATTCTATTCATAATGTAAACAATACAGATTTCTAAGAAATCCTAAAACCACTTAGAATACAGGAATCTATGTGCTCTCTGACTTTTGAATTCCATTTGCTCAGTATCATTTTATATTCAATAGGTTATATACAGGCTCCCTCATAAGAATGTCATCACTTTCCTATTTTAACAAGTGGTAAAACTCTGAATGCTTGAGGGACATACGCGGAACATAATTTAGTCACTTCTGTTCTGGATATTCAATGTGTATAATCAAAAGATTATAGATTAAAAAAACTTAAATCCAAAAAGCAATATCTTGATTGAAGCAATTTTAACATATAATGTAATACAATCAGATTTCATACTTCATGTAAAAAGAATTTGGCAGTGCAAAGTATCACTTAATGCACAGTATATTTGAGGACTTTCACTTAGAAACATGTTATCCTTGTCTTGCTTCCTTACTGCAACCCTCATAAAGGTCCTTTAAAGTAGAAGTCATTCATATTTATATAAACATTTCCTGATTTTCATATGGCAACCTCTACATAGGTGGAAAATAACATTATTGTTTACTGATCTGAAAGGCAGCAGACTTTCATAATACTCTAGAAACCATACTTGAAACTCAGTACCAGCAACCCTGTTTCCTCAAGACTGTCCAACACCATAGGGCTGGACTCCACCTATACATGCAATGTTCACAAATAGAGCACATGTAGCCAGGCAGGCTATAGACACAGAGGTTGTGGACCAAAAAGAAAACCAAAAAAGAAAAACAAAACCAAACCAAACGAGGTGGCCACTTGATGGAACCAGTGGGAGATAACCCAAAATAGATAAAAGTGCTTCATTGGACAGCAAGAAGAGAACTTACAGACCTTTCTGCCACAGGAGGCTGTGGAGGCAGACAATATTAACAGGTTTAAAGACAGGTTAGATAAATTCAGGCATGTCACACAGTATGTACTGAAAGGTCTGGGCAAGGATGCACCCTCTAATGTGTCTAACACAGCCACAGATCTGGAAAAGTACAGGGCTGAAGGACCAGAGAACACGGTACAAGTACACAAGCCCTCCCTAACCCACATCTCCTGTTGTCACCATTGGAACTAAGTACGAGGACTGACAGACCACCACTCTGAGCTAGGAGAGTATTTCTTACACTTTCCTGTCGTCAACTGGGACCTCTGTCAAACAGCAAATAATTCTCCTTTTGATAACATGCCTTTCTGACCTTCCTATCACTTTAAAAAAAAAAAATCAGCAGCACCCATGATGATTTCATAGAAAAGCCCTAATATTTACTACATGTCTGCTTGCTTACCTTACCTTAGAGGTCAGAGGTCTTTTTAACTAGAAATGATATTTAAGTCAGCAGAGGGTTTTGAGGTTAGAAATACAGAATGCCAGAGGAAAAAAAGGAGGAGAAAAAAATCTGAGATCATCCAAACAGAAACAAATCTTTCTTCACAAGGAAGGTGGCCTGCATAAGGATGGTCTCTTGACCTTGTAGCAATTATTTTGCACACACTGACCACTGTAGAACTGTACAGGCAACCTGAAAACATCTTGCCCTATGCCAAGTTGGTGTTCTGAAGACACGATTCAAGGTTACTGAAATCCAAATCTTTCACTAGCTTTGCATTACTAGATAATTCTGCAATCAGCTATACCAAGGAACCTTGTTAAACTGCACTGAGAGAGTGACTGAGGTTACATCCTACGTGAAGAGCAACCACAAAAATGATACTTAAAAGACATGCTGAATCCATATTTGCAAGTCAAATTACTTTAGCCATAGCACAACAATCTTTCTTTCAAGCTAATCAATGAAAGATGGAATGTCACATCAAATTCCCTTCATTTTTATACCCTCATTTCCCTCAAAGGCAAATGTTTTGCATGAAGGGAAAAGCATGACTCCACTAATTATAATAAAAAATTGACTAGTGACTACTTTATGTTTTTACCATAAATATAAATATAGGAGATCTGAGTCAAGCTTACCAAATGCTTAGAATCTGTTGCATTTACAAGATCAAAGCATGGGGGGTTTATTTCAAGTAAAGTACCTAGAGCATATATACTAGTACAGCATTCATTGCAACGAACACAATATATGCAACACATTATTTAGACACAGGTTTTACCATTCCAATTCTCCCTTTTCTATTGACATGTACAGTGTGTTAAAAAGGCCTTACCAACTTAATTTAGAAGGGTTTTTTCTACAAACAGGGTACTGCTTCAGACTCCTATAATTAAAAAAAGCAGTACTAAATGGTAAATTTTACAACTAAAATTAGAAATACTGAATGACAAACTTCACAATTAAATTATCAATCTCTGTGAAGAAAAAAAAAAGAAAGACAAAATTTCTCTCACATTTCCAATGATACAATCATTTCATTATTTCCTGATTTACAAATAAAACACTTTTTAAGTTACATTTTGTCAGCTTATCTACACATGCATATAATAACATCAATAGAAAAAATAAAAGAGGGGGTGTGGTTTATTCCCCTAAAATGATGCACAAAACCTATAATCCAAGGGCCCATAAATTATTTTTATTACTCCGAGAGGTGCCTGTAGTAGCTTCAATTAAAAATTTTACTATGTTATGCTCAGATCTCTCAAAAACAAGTAGCACTACTGTGTACTACTGGTATTCACATACTCATCTCTGACACTTCTCCACAATTAGAATTGTCACTGCTAGCCTTGATGCAGCATCCTGAAGAAGAAACTTACTGTCCATTTAACATTTGACACCTGTCAAGTTTCGTCATCATGATAATGTGGAGTTGATAGTTGGACTTGATGATCTTAGAGGTCTTCTCCAACCTTAATAATTCTAGCATTCTAGATGTCACTGTGACACTGAGTCAGTCTACCTGAACAAATGCACGGTACATTCTCTTTTGGTAGATGTTTGCCTTGCACCTACACTAGTCCAGTGCTCCCCTCTTCAAGCTGCACCTGTTGTTTACATAGATAACCTCCTCTGACCAGACCTATACCTTTTCTAGTAGAAAATTTTCTTTCTTCCCACGATTTCTTTGGTCATTAGAGGCCACATGTGTCCTTCCCATAACAAAAGAGCACAAACATTATCATATTCATCCTATTCTGTTCTATTTAACAGATTTAATTTTTCATGTTAAAAGGGAAGCTACAAATAGATTATAGCAGGATATTGGTAAAGCAAATTATGTTTTGGCTTTTTTGTTTTTTATCTAAAGCATGTTATGTTGAATTACTTGGAGAAGAACATTTTAAACATCTCAACAATGAGCTCAAAGTAAATTGAAAATTGATTAATTCCACATGCATATAACGGGACAGAGTAAACTTCATTATAGCACAGTTATAGAAGACCTTAGATTTCTCATCATCTTGCCTCAACACCAATAGCATCACAAATATGTCCTAACCACTTCACAAATTCCCCAAAAATAGCTTCATTGGAGAATGCTGTCTGACATTATCTCCCATTTATTTTTTTACATCAAAATGGCAGTTCAATGAACAATTGCTTCTGGTATAAGTTTAATTTTTAAACCAACAAAGTCATGAGAGCTGTGAAATGGCTGCACAAAGATTTTAGAGAGAGAAGTTGTTTCAAGAGTTCGAACAACCTATGCCACTCAGGCTGTGTCTAGCCTGATACTTTTTAGCATTATTTGTTAATGTTTTAATTGAATTTCAGTCACAATGCAATTGATAAAGGCTAAATTATATATGCATAAATATAGTCTACAAAGTCACACACAGAATCACTATGGTTGAAAAAATCCAACTGTTATCTAACACTACCAGGACCACTAGGACACCATATCCTTGAGCAACATATATAGATGTAATTTAAATACATCCAGGGATGGTGATTCAACCATATAGAAGTGTTTCCGAATGTCCAACCCAAACCTCCCCTGGCATTACTTGGTGCCATTTCCTCTCGTCCTATCAGCTATGACTTGTGAGGAGAGACCAACACCCACCTCGCCACAACCTCCCTTCAGATAGCTGTAGAGAGCCATAAGGTCTCATCTCCTCAGCCTCCTTTTCTTCACACTAAACAAGCCCAGCTCCCTCAGGCACTTCTCTTAAGACTTATTCTCAAGACCCTTCACCAGCTTTGCTGCCCTTCTCTGGACCTGCTCCAGCACCTCAATGTCTTTCTT
>JAAGNO010003498.1:7985-27346 GCA_033439905.1 Ceryle rudis | reverse complement strand
TTTCTTTTTTGTTTTTTTTTGTGTTTCTTTTGTTTCTTTTTTTTGTTTTTTTTTGTTTGGTTGTGGGGGTGGGGGGGGGGGGCGGGGGTAGAAGAAAGCGTACAAAAGAAAAATGCAATTACTTTGGAGTAATATGCCAATCATTTTCATGCTGTAACTTTCACCAAATTTCCAAGCAACATTTGTAATACTTATAATTAATACACTGTCTGCCATTATGCCAAATGAATAACTTTCTTTTTTTTATAGTTCTAGAAAAGCTGTCCTCCTGGTTTAGAACCTGACACTTTTAGAAGTCCTTGACGTTATTTAATGTTTCTCAAACATCAAACATCCCGGAGCATCAGAACTCCCAAACTCACCTACACACACACACTTTTTTCTTCTGCAGCCTTCTGACACACCTGATTCTCCCCTTCTTCCTACAACACTCCTCTAATGGTATTTATGTCTCTCACCTTCCTTCCAGCCCCCCTCATCTGGGTTTGACACAGCTTCTTCAGGCCAGCCAGTGATGAATTTCCCACACAGTGCATAGGTGGCCTCTCAACCTTAGAACAACACTGGCTGTACCTGTATGGTACAGCTCATTTGTAGGCCTCATTACCCAAAGAACTCTTATTGAGGAGTACCCTCTGCTGTAGTGACATATTGGGTTTTTTGAAAGCCGATATTACGTTTAGGGCATTTTCCAAGGATAACTTAGCTTAGTCCTAAATGCTAACTAGTACAAGCAATTTCCATTTTTCCTTGTATTTACAAAGTTTTATAGCCAATGAATTCCAAGGAAGGGAGGAATAGCATAAAAGAAGAGACTTGTAGATAATTCTTTGCTTCAGATTCAACTCAAAAGTTAAGATCACAGCACTTAATAGAGATAGGCCATTCTTTTCTTACAAAAAAAAAGTTCATGTCAGTTGAGATTATATGTAAGCTTGGTGGTCAGAAAATGCTATAACCAAGATAAGATGACAACAGGAGAATTAAAAATACATTTCTTGATAGTAACTTAATGACTATGAGGCCAAGGTTTTCATATAGCAACAATAAAGAAACAGACCCTCAGAGCATTTTCCAGAGGTTTCCAGCTTTAATGTTTTACTTATTTCTCTTCAACTGAGGATCCTTTACATCACTGGCCAAGTTTATTTCCCTTCCCCTTTTAAATTGAAACCAGAAAAAATAACTGACATACATTCTTTTTAGCCAAAAAAAAAAAAAGGCCTCTTGATGTGAGCCATCAGTTCCTGAATTAACTTAGGGAATAAAACTGCATCTGGAAACACAGACTGATCCAAATTGCAACTGATGGTCAAACTTAACTCAGGAAACAACTCCACCTGGTCCCCGAGTTACTGGACAATACAGGTGGAAGCCAGTCTATGTTACAAGATGCTGTATTGTGTATTAAGTATCTTCTGCCTTTCCTAAGCGCTGCTACAAATGAGACCTTGCATTATGTATTCTTCAGTATTTTGCATGTATAGAATCAGCTTCTTCAGATTTCTATTGCTTTAAATAGCCCCATGGAAATGTTCCCAAACTGGCATCTGGCTTCCTGCATAGGAAGTCATAGGCCACCACTCAGTCACTATCCTTTAACACATACATCTTAAAACACTCTTGAGAGAGACAGGAATATTAAGGAAATAAAAAGTGTAGCTAGTTCAGCCTTTTATTAAAGGATGCCTATGTCTTATTTGTAGACCTTTAAAACAAAAAATATATTATCCATCTTGAAGTAAGAAAATTGTTGAAAAAAGAGTTGTAATAGCACTTTCTTCCTCCTCCAACTGATGACTTCAATCCTGACTTCTTACCATTGTATCCTTCTGTTGACCTAGACTGCTCTTCAGCACTGCAAGGTGACTGCGATATGATTTTGACCTACACTACTGGTACAAAAGGACAAACCTTGCCTTATATGGAGAAGCAGAGGTAAATCATGGATTTATTTTTATTTTTTAATAATCAAGCCTGCCACCTTCTCAGAGGCTACATGTGAGCTGACTGGGTTCAATAATCTTTCTTCGGTATTAGGTATAAAAAACCAGTTAGGAAGATGCAACATATGGACACAAACTACAACTGAGAACAGCAAGTTCAAAGGAGCTGCAGACTCCCACAGCACATTTGGAAAGGTGCACTGCTCAAGATTACGTAACAGAAAAGCCAGTTTTTCAGATGATGTGAAATCTGCTTAGAGTATACAATATACTTAGTACACAACTTAAAAGTTTATATAGCAGTCTGGTGCAGAAAGGTGAAATTTATACCCCAGTAACAACTGAGATAATAGTAATTTTTCACAAATACATACCTGTGCATTTTTATAAAGCAAAGCTATTATAGTACAACATCTATAGCATATAGATCTTTATGCACCATGTCTGCTCTTTTAAGCTAGAGTAGAATAGTTTATGGAAAATAAGCAAAGCCCATTTTGATCAAGTAGCTCAAATTTTTTTTTTTTTTTTTGGTAAAACTTTTAAATTAAAGAACATTATTTATAAATTTGGCTTAACATATTTTGGCTTAAAACGTGTTTCTTCTCCATACTAAGTAGTAAACTCTACATACAACAGCATAGCAAAAAGACATGGTATGATTTACCTTCTATCTGTTTTTCTAGTAGTAGTTGCTGTTCTCTCTCTTTTCTCCAAAATGCCTCCTGTTTTTGCCTGATTCTGTGTCGTAATTCCTCATCATCAGTATCAGATGATTCAGAGCCTCTGTCACTCCTCTCATCTTCACTGTCTCCTGATCCATAACCACCCAGTCCACCTGCGTGCATAAAGTCCAGTCTATCACGAGGAAAGATTTAAGCTTTGTTCTTAATATTTCTGTGGGGCAAAGAGGAGAGTAACATTGCCCTTCCTTCACTTTCTCTTCTCTGAAGAAGTCACTTTATTCTGGTAATTACCAATGTTGTTTGGCTGGTGTGATCAAGGCCCCCATATCTGCATTGATGCTCACTGTCTGGTTCTACTCCTTCTGGAACAGCTCGTCTATTTTCAGCAAGGAACCATTGTGATCATGGTACTTTTTCCATTGTATGGAAGGGCATAAAAGCTCCCTGTGGAGACTGTAACAGTGCCTGTCTCTGTTTCAGCAACCAGACAGAAAATGCCTGGGACCTTTCACATCAGACATCTCTGAAATAACTTCAGCCGCCTCCACAGTCCAAGGCTACAGAAATTCCAAATGCTGTAGCAATTTTTCTTTATTGATTTAGAAAATACTGCACTTCGACAGGTACAGAGATGGAACACAAACGGACTTTCTTCTCCTCTAGAGATATTAATAACTACTGCTCTGGTAAGAATGATAAAGTCAATTTAAACATCTGACATGGAGATATTTTACTTTCTTTCAGTCTGAGGTTCTTATGACCTTTACCGAGTTAGTTTTAAAACCTGAATATTTGTGGTAACATTCAATCTAATTCATCAGAATGCCACGTAACAGACACGTAAGTGATCGCTCACACTACTGTGATATGTTTTAGATGATAAAAAGCACGTTGGGAAAGATCTTTTGAAATTCCAGCTTGAGACAAAACAGCAATCTCTTTTTCCTGTGCTGTTTCTGGTAATATACGATATGGGAGCATCTGTGCTTATGTAGCTTTTTGATAAAGTAACAGTAATTCCAAATATTATATTTTTATTTATAGACTTCCACATTACTCTTCTATCAACTTTCCATTCTTGTTTGGATGGATTGAAATAGGAGAAAAATATAAAACAGTATTCCTCTCCCTGGAGACTGCGGTGTACTTCTGAAACAAGCATACTGTGAGAGGTAAACTTAGCTAAAGTTTTTATGTATTTTCCAAGTCAGGGCAAGATTCTCATACACTAACTCACACTGACTAGTCCTTTACTCCAAAAAACATCCCACTTATATCAGTAGGACCACCTGTGGAACAAACAAAGGTGCGGATAATGATAAAGTTATCAGAAAGTGACCCATACTCCCGGGCAATTAAATCTAGTTTCAAAATGCAATTTCTAGAAATGCAAGGCAAGAGTGAAACTCCCCCTTTAAGCCCTCTCAAAAATAAGGAACATACTTACCGAGTCCAGTGAGGGAAGCCAGTGCACTGGACTGTGCCAGCTGTTTTGCAGGAGCTTTGTATCACATCAACAACAGGAACAACATGTTAACACAAATAGCCACGATTTCATAGTCATGAGTCTATGGTATTGTTAAATCTACTACTATTGCTGTTCTTTGGAGGGAGAGAAAAAACATTAAAAACGCATCATCCATTTAAAACCACTTCTAGATTTTCTGACCGTGAAGATATAGAATTTAACTGCAAATTAATAGTGAACAGAGAAAAAAGCAAACATATACTCATAAATCACTTTCCAAGTTACGGCATCTGCACATAATATTCAAGTTTCAGCAGTTACATACTTAGATTAACTCAGTTATGTTAAAAATAAAATCTGTTATGTAAGTACAATGCATATTAATAGAGAAAGCAAATGAATTACTAATTGAGGACTCAAAAGTTCATCTCTTTTCACTTCTGAACAGCTAAGAACTTGAGATAAAGATGATAGCATTAAGAAACAGCTACAACTCAAGAGCCATTGACACACAAGTACCATTTTAACTAAAAAGAATTGCATGAAAGAAATGGAATAACTGAAGTAACTCACAATACACTGCACAGGACAACAGTACATGATTACTGGATCTGAACTCTACCAAGCTGGATGCATTATACTGGAATTGTTCTTGGGGGATAACTATGGAGGTTAAATGTGCTAGAGACATGCAAATATAGAATATTCACAGAAGAAACTAAAAATAAAATTTTTTTTAAATTTCAAAAAAGAACGGGCGTACCTTTAGTTGCTTTACGGTGAACATCTTTGGCCACGTAATAAATTTCTTCATTTGTGACATCTAAGAGAATCTCTGTCAGCAGCATTTTGGTCAGCATCATCTGAAGAAAATTGTGTAAACAAACAAAGGACAAAAACCCTCTTGAATCACTGCTTCATTCAATTTACATCCATAGAGCTTCACTTCTTTTGATGGCTATGAAAGTGCTCTCCTGCACATTTTATTTAATAACAGTCTGAAACTGCTTAGATTTGACCTGATTTCAAAACTTCAGACCAGTTTGTATTTTGACTGTGAACTGTATCCACCTGTACTACATACAACTATCCAGGGCACCGATTCCTAATGTCAAAGATGATACAATAAATCAACATGTAAATCAGAACTGTACTTAAGACTGATTCAATTTATTCTTTCAAAAAATAAAGTAGCACATTCCTGTCTAGTATGCCGTCGCACTGATGTCACTCCTGCTAAAATCAGAAATTACTTCTAAAGGATTTTATTATTACATACTTACTACAAAAATTGCAATGCTGGTAAGCTAGTTCTCCAGGCTTCTCAGTCTGGCCATGTGCTTTACAAAAATACATTCAAACTTTTCAAAATTCAGGACTTTCATTAACAAGGTTTCAGTTGTACAATTAGCACACAACTATGATTTTCAAGTATGAGGTTTCTGCAGACACTGAAATTGTTGCTGGTCTAGGACATAGGTTTCTAGCACTTTCTTGCAAGAATAATTTCTTAAATTCCCTTTCACAGGAACTGAGATTGAAGCACAGATTGCAGACAAGTACACTTAATCATAACAAGTTTTCATGAATTTGACAAGTTCTGCCAAACCATAGAATTAATAGCAATCAATGTAAAGATTACAGTCCTTACATTCTTACACTACTGTGCTAAATACAGGTTATGTAACCTATATCCTGGTCTATATGAGAAGGACAGCATTATAAAGAAACATGCAAATATAACCCTGCTTTATTGTATATGCACTATACCTCTATTTACAGTATCAGGTAGAGAAAAGGTGTTTTACTCTGGTATGCCCCCAAAATAAAAGCAAATAGACAGAAATATTTAGTAAGAACTAGATCATTAATACCATTTGATACTCCTTTTCTTCTTCAGTCATTTCAGGTTCACTTTGCTCCTCCTGAGGAGCTGGGGATGGACTCCTGCTGATTTTCTCAACGCTTACAGCTTCTGTGTTTTCAGCATCTTCATCCTCCTCATCACTGTCCTACAAGAACAGCATTGTACATTTCAGGAAAAACTTAAGATGTAATTCTCATCAGTTTCTATTTATGATAGTCAACTTGATTTACTTTACACTGGAATCTCTGTAACAGTGATCGTAAAACTCTATCTCTTCTCTCCCTTTCCAATAAACGTGCAGGTACATGAGATAAACAAACACATAGTTGTCAGTTCACTGACAGACACGTACTTGGAACTGCAAACAAATTAGATAACTGCTGAAGTGAAGGCAACACAAGGCTCCTAAATGAGATCAGTTTAGCAAATACAGGTATCTGAATTTGTTCAGCTCCTCTTTTAGAATTCAAACCTTCAAAGACCATCTATGTTCCCAAAATACAGAAAATAAAAAAGCCCAATTTCATTGTTGTTTCCTTGCTACTACAGATGAAATAATATACTTTTACCTCTCAGACATTAACAACTTCAAAACACCAAGTAAATATCAACAAAGCAGCAGCTTGACTTTACTTCAAGCAATAGAAACAACGACATAACCAGAAATACAGTCTCTCTTTTGAAGAGACCACAATGGTGATACATTTCAGGAAATACAAACCTGAGCAAAAAGCACAGCCCTCTACTTACAAATTTACTCTTCTGAGGTAACCGTGGGCCATCCCCTTCTTCAGCCTCCTCACTTTCCTTTTTTTCTTTTTTAGACATCTGTGAACGTTGCTGCTCCATCCTCTCTTTTTCCAGTTTTTTCTGTTTTTCTCGTTCCATCTTTTCCAGGCCCTCACGAATCCAAGCAGGCAGAGTTCTGCGCTTCACAGCATCTACATAAGTAAGGTTTACAGTTTTGTAAGATGAAAAAAAAAACACCTTCCCCCCCAAAAAAATCAAAAAACCACCTAAGAACAAAAATCAAACCCTCCACCCCAATCCAAACAAGCCACACATCTGACTGTAGGGAAAAAAAAAAAACCCACATAAAATAGCTTTTTCTTTCCCTTCTTTTTACTTTGATAAAAAATGTCCTCAAATTTTGCAATTCTTTTTTAAAACACAGCTTTTATGTTTTTTTCATTAAGGAGTGGTTAACATGTACCAATCTGTGGAGGCTCCTGCTTCACAGGCATCGCAATAGGTGAACGCTGTCGGTCTCTGAACGAGGGTCTTTCTCTTCGATTTTGGGGAGGTGCAGGAGGTGCTGGTGGACCTGGTGGCCCTGGCGGTCCTGGCTGCCAATAAGGTGGATGAAATCCACCTTGAGGTGGACCAAAAGCAGCCCCATGCTGAAAGAGTAATGCAGTTTATTTTTCTTCACATGTAACACTAAACACAGCATGTGTGCAAGTCGGTCTACAGAAATCCATGCAAGTAGGAATCCGCGGTTTCTAGGTTACTGAGATCTCTCAATCTCTTTTTCTGTGATTCCCCAAGAAACAAGATTTCCTTAACTATTTAATGAGTAAACTTCAATTTGAGCAGGGATACTAATGAAGCTGATAGGGCTTCAACCAATCTCCTTTCATAGTGTACTAAACATTTAGCCCTATAATCACCATCTATCTCCAGCAGATCCTTGCAAGCTTATCACCAGAGCATGCAGCTAAATGAAGAGTATACAAAATTAGGGTTTAAAAGACTAGTTATGTTAGCAGCCTTTCCTCATAGCTGCAACACGAGGACAAATAGGAAAAATTCAAGCTTTTATTACAAAAGTATTTTGCACTCTGCGCTTCCCAGTAATCATTCACAGTTGTTATTTGTATGGCCAATTAAAATATTAAAGGCACAAATATGCAAGTTTAGTAGAGACCCTGGCTTCTGAGCAAGCTGGATACCATCCAGAAGTCATAGGTTTTGAGGCGTACGCCAGAATTTTTTTGGTTTAATATCTGCTTCCCAGAAATGCCTTATGAAGCTATTTAAGAGGAGAGTGTTTAGGAAGAAAGTTATAGCGTCAAATATTTTTTTATTATATTCTATTGATGATCTATTTAAGTAACTAGTGGTCAAAGCACTCTTCCACTGCAATTTCCAGGCATCCCTGTTATTCACTGCAAAACAAGTTTTCAGGACTACTTAAGAGAAATTAATTTTAAGAGTTGATTCCACAACAGTAGACGAAGGAAATGGTAATAAACCAGTGTATTTGAAAATACTAGTTCACTTCCTAACAATACTGCTGAACAAGATAATTTAGTAACAGAGAAAAGTAGGCCAAAAGATAGGAATAGATTTCTGCCCATCTTCCCTTGGGTTTGTTTATGGACAGGAGGTAGGTGTTTTAACAGATAGTTCGTGATTTATATCAAGAGTTTTGAAACAAAAGTAATAAAAATAGGGGAAAGATGCAAAATTTCTTTATATTTATAAAGATTTGTGCAATGCCCCCTGCTATTATTAGTGCTAAGACCACCTACAGATTTATTATGCTATACAATTTGTCTGCCAGAATGAAGAAAAAATTGGATGTGGGTTTTTTAGAAATACCATTGTTTATTCAAAGAGAGAGTCACAGTAGATAGATATGGAAAAGATCAATGGATCATCCAGTCTATCTCCCTGCAAACAAAGGGCTGTTCCCTACATTACATTACCTAGTATATTTAAGTATAATTTCTCAACTTCCTTTTCTTCCCCCTTCTTTTTTTTTCCACCCCCACCCCACTCCCCAAACTACGTAATGTTAATTTCTACACTGGAACACAGTGATTCATTTTAGTGAGCAGACAACAGCCATTTCTCAAAAAAAAAAACCCCCAAAACCCCCAAAAAAACCACCAAAACCAACCAAACAAAAAAAAAAACCAAAAAACCACCCAAAACAGAAAAAAACACCCCAAACCAAAACCAACATCTTTGGGCTCAGAACAAAACTGAAAACTCTAAAGTCTCTTCTGTAAGATATTTGGTAAAAATGTATCTTAGCAGATAACAGATTCTGTAGATGTTTGTAGAACTGAAGAATGAAAGTCGCCGCTAGATGATATTAGAGGAACACATCCATGGAAGGGACTCTGCGTGTCTACAATATTAAAGCAACAAATATGTTTCACCTGATAGTCAAACTGGTTCACTGGCCCCATTGCAAAGTTATCGGGAGGTCCCCCAAAGTTGTGATTGTTCTGGTTAAATATATGCCTGTTGTCAGGAGCAAATTCCCCACTGTCCTGACTGTTGCTGTCTTCAGATGGAGGAACAATTTCCATTTGACCTGGGGTTGGAGCCATCCACTGCTGATCTGGAGGTGGGTGAGGGGGTTGGTGAGGCATTCCCCATTCTGTTTAGGATTTAGAATACAGTTCAATACCAAGTTAGTGCAATTTACAGGAGTCACCAATCACTCAATATTCTTGTATTTATCATAGAACCATTAAGGTTGGAAACAACCTGCAAGATCATCAAGTCCAACCACAAGGTATCACAAGGTTCCTCAAAGCTACACAGTTATGAAGAATCAACAATCTACAGACTCTATTATACTGTCTCAACTTCTTCAACTAAATGAAGGAAATACAAATAACTGTAGCTATAGACTGTGACAGAACTACCTCCTAACTCCCACCAGTACCAGAATTAATACCTAGCCTCTCAGGTCAACTCCTACCTTCCATCCAGTCCTTTCAGAATTTTTTCATTTTTTCTATTTTTTACTGTCCTTTCCATCTGCATCTTAATTGGATCTATTACTGTAGCAACTAAAATGGTTAGCATAGCTTTTCTAGTGGGTTGTTAATTTTTTTTTTTTTTTGCATGCTCAAAGATTGTATCACTCCTTTCACTCTGTCAACCTGGTAGGTCATGTTTAGCTGAATAATCAGACCTTTTTCCAAAGTCAATACTCCTGAAGTATTCTAAGGGATAGAATCCCATATCCTTTAAGTACAGGTTAGAAGAGTTATTGTTCATAAACATACATGTTAACATTTGACACTATTTAAATACCCAGTTTACTTCAGGTCAGCTGACCTGAAAGCTTGCAAGTAGCATACAACACGTGCTGTTTTCACTTGTGGAACGTGAATCCCTTCAAAATGAATTGTCTGCTAGTTACACAATTGCTTTTCAGATTGCCATTTTGACTTTTTGTTTGTGGCATGTAAGGACTTTTGGATGCAAAAAGAAACTTGGAAGGATATAGAGAAAGATGATGCTTTTGTGGAAACGAGTAAATGTGAAGGGAACCTGGGCTAGCCACGCATCCTGTGATTTGTTTGCCTGCTGTGTCTACTTTTACACATTTAAAACAACACTGCCTAAATTAGGAAAGGCTGCATTACATCAGCACAGTCTTCACCAGTGGCCCAAAAAAACCTTGGAAAACATGTTCTTTGAATGATACACCCAATGATAACAAAATGCACTGGTGCAGTTTCCCGTTAACAAAGGTATTCTGTTATTCTCACTCCTTATTCTCACTTATGTTTTCCTGTTCTGCATTTTCTGGGTGAGCTTGGGCACCAAACATTTATAATTATCAGCGAAATGTCTGCCTCACTTTTATTATCATGTGACTATTTGGAAAAAGTACCACTTACTATTCTCTTTCATCTCACAGAAGAAAAAGCATGGAAGGAAGAACTCACCACCACAGGATCATATGAACACCAAAACTGTCCAATAACGACATGGTATTTCTGTGAAAATCTCTATTGACTATACAGCAGTACAGCTAGAATACACACTATGTACTACCATCTAGTAAAGTTAAAATTCTTACATGTGCCTACAATAACTTATAACCCAGGGCAGCAGGTAGGTTAAACTTAAGTGAAACCCAATGGTTACCTCCCTTATGCACACGTAAAAACCACCGATGACATTTTAAGCATACTTTTATTAAACGCTGCACTTAAATTTGAATAGTCACAGTGAAAACTGGAGGTGTTATTCTTTCAATTATTAACAGAGTGAAGCATGAAGTACAGTTTTCACCAAGACAACAGAAGGCACACACGCAGGCTTACTAACTACCATGCTCACATATTTCTAATTACACTAGCGTGGTGACAAACCAAATCTTTCAGAAAAGAACTTCAGAAAGTTGGGGTTTTTTTCAGAAAATAATCTAATTTTATGAAGTTTTAAAAAGAAATTTATTTTTTCACCAAAACTGAATTTTTGAGGAGGATATAAAGAACTGAAGATAACCAACATTAACAGAAGCATTCCATCAACTGTGACTTACAGCAACTGAAAAATTAGGCAGATGATAATCAGATACGCAAGTCAAAAAGGGCAAATGGTACAAGAAACGTAATAAAAACATATTTTACATGGAGAATTTTGCTCATCTCCTTTTCCAAGAATTTAAGACAATGAAAGCCAGCCTCTGCCAGTTGTATTGTGAACTCATTCTATATATCAAGATCATGCCAAAGCACGTTTTACACTACAGGAGAGGGCAGCAGATGCTCATGAATTCCAAGACATCCTGTTGCCCTCAGTGCTGCGGCTCCTAGTGCAATGCACTAAGCAACCGAACACATAAGGCATTAACAATAAGATCCAGGGAAATAAATACATAACTGCAATTCACATCTTTCTACAGCATGCAGGGCCGGAACAGATCTGTTGCATATGCATATTATAAACCCAATTTATTTATTTTATATAAAGAATACTGAGTTGTGTTATCAGACCTTTTTGTCTGTACTGTTACCCATTTTGTGGAACACCTGACTGGAAAGCAGCAGCTGTGATGCTCAGCAAATCAGTTGATGCTACTGGTAGTTTTGCATCTTGCAACACCAAAATGTCTGCCAAAGATGAAGCTTCATTACATGAGAAAAAGGAAGGAATTGGAAGGAAAACCAACCTGGCTGCCACATTCTGTTGAAGTTAGGATCCCCCTGAAAATTATTATGGTTGTTTGGGCCAGACTCTATTCCTGAAATATCCTGTCCGTTCGGCATCATTCCTTGTTGTTCCACTACACTTTGTTGCCCTGAGGCTTCTCGCTGAGCAATCCATGCTTGAGCTAACGCAGCCCAGTCAATCTGGCCTAAAATAAACGGAGGAAATTTAAAAGGTTGCTATTCACATGTCTGAAGTTTAACACTCTCAATTACAGGTCTCATTCCTCAAGAGAAATGGACAACGTTTACCTTCAGCAAGTACCACGAGCACCATTAAAACTTATTCGCAGTGTACAGTAAAACAAACTGAAAGCAAATGTCAGCGTACACATTTGCTGAAGTGGAGTTTTGCCGCATATGTTCAAAATGCCATAAGGCAGATTATTTTAGGTTCACATTAGCAATGAATAGGTGGTAGTAATACACTTTTTTTCTGTTATCAGAAAGATACATAGCCTTAAATTCTAAATTCATGAAGATTCAACTGCAAGAAAGATACGTAGAAAACTACAATGTATGCTCTTTGTATAACCCTCACTTCTGGAATGATATTTTATGTTACAGTTCCCTCCCACCTTTTTTATTCCACTTACTACCATTCCTACCAGTTAGGAAACAAAAGCACTTGCAGATGAGGACACTAGTGTGTCTTCTGCTCATCTGTCAAGTCAGGAAATCTCTCTAGTGAAGTTACAGAACTTGGAGTGAGAGAAAGCAATATAAAACCAGTGTGTTTGATCACTCTGCCCGGGTATCAAATGCACACCTCCACTCTCTTTATCCATTTCTGTTTCTCTCAATGCTTTGAATTGTTGTCACCTCACTCTCAATTTAGTGTATATTATGTTCTTTTGTTTAAAATGTTGGGGTTTTTTTGGCAAGGAAAAAAATTCAAACAAGAGATCATGAACATCACTGCTGTAACCTAAAACAATATCACGCTGATCTTCCAGGGAGTTTTTCTGTGTATACATCTGCACTAGTACTTCTGCCACTAAGGCACTGAATAAATGCAAATTTTCTCAAATAAATGATTTAGCTTGGCTAAAGAACTGACAGGGATACAGCTTCTGTAAAAGTACACAAGGCCTATACATTGATCTGTATGACTGATAAAATGTAGATTAATTTGTTCAGGAACACAGGTTGCTTGCCTGTATTTTGCATATTAAATATGTCAAAACATTTGGAATTGATGGATGTTTTCTATTTTTTCTAGTTGTTCAGAAAAGCATCATAAATGTATTATCTTGAAAGCAGCTACAAAAAGGCAACTATCAGTCATGCTTTGTAACAAAGACTC
This sequence comes from Ceryle rudis, assembly GCA_033439905.1. Lineage (NCBI taxonomy): Eukaryota > Metazoa > Chordata > Aves > Coraciiformes > Cerylidae > Ceryle > Ceryle rudis. Next base: position 14,104 of record JAAGNO010003498.1, on the reverse strand, counting down.
AAAAATTCAAATGATAACGATTTAAAAAAAAAAAAAAAAACAAACCACAAAGCTTTCTATATACTTACTTGGATCTTGCTGGTGCTGAAATGACTGCATCCACTGCTGTTGGTTCAAAGGCCATTGCTGCCAAGGTTGTCCACCTTGATCCCACATCTTTTAAGTCTTTATATAGTCTATATTTCAACTAAAAATAATAGTTGTATGTTTAAATAGATGCCCATGAAATATCACATAACTGAAACTTACATAACTGCAGATATAGTTAAGCCTTGCAAAGCAAGCTGAAGCAATGCTGGCTTAATATTTTAAGCTGGAGGAAAAGGTTCATCCTTTAGAGTAATATCTGAAAATGTTACTGTAAGATTTCAGAAGCCTAATATGTTTTCTCCACATTTTCTCAAAGAAATTAGCTACAAAATGACATTCAAGGAAATATACGACAAGTTCGTAAGACAAAAACTCATGTGACAATAAACGCAATTTAAAGACATTACTTAAATGATATCCTTGTCTGCTTCTTAGGGGAAAGATGTGTATTTCTCTATACAAGTGTCATGCAAGACTGTTAAGCAAGAGAAAGGAAAGTCACTGAATGGTAAAACACATTGTCAATGATTGCACTGAAGGACTGCACAGGTACAAGACGGTTTCCACATGCATTTTATGCATTGCAAAGGTTCATTACAATTTCTAAATAATATATGCCTTTAAATGTGAGGGGGGAAAAAAAAAATGTCACTGCCTAACTGCACATTTACCACATGGTCCCTTAAAACCCCAAGAAACGTTTTTTGGCACCATGTTGTATATCCTCACTGCGCAGGCAGAAGCAGCCCTAGGACCTGATGGCCTGGGAGCTCCACAGCCTGCTCTAAGTGAAGCTCCAGGACCACCTCTGCAGGAACCTGATGAGGCACAGCAGTTTACCAGGCAGGTATGCCCATACTGGCTACCAGCTCCTTCCAGTCTTTTGTACCGCCGGTGTCTGTCTAGCCTGCTGCATAGAGAGGAAACTAGAAAGTGGCCACCTACACTGCTCAAACAGCTTTTCTGAAGACAAAGCTTGGGCACAGTTTTGGGAACGCTTCACTCCAGGAACTGTTCCCAAACGGCAATATGGCTAAGACTGCACTGAGTGTGACTCCCTCTCTCCTACCCAGTCTGTTACAAACTTCTCAACAGGCTTTCCACTCTCAACGAATATATCCTCACGCCATTCAGCATACAACCCCTGATTTCATGCTATAAAATCATCACCCATATTGGCTGGTTCAAACACTGCAAAGAAACAGAAAAATTCACTCCCTGAGGTCACGGGAGCAGCACACAAGACCTCGTCATGGTTCAGGGCCAAGTGCAGTGCAGAACAGATGAACAAGGCCTGTCCGCTTCAGAGTGAATGAGCTCCAAGCGGCCAGTGCCACTTGGGTGGCCAGCTGGGGATGTAACCCCAACTGCTGTCACCCAGCGCGACATGCATGGCCTCACAGGCAGAGCCAGCCAGCTTTCGGCAGGCAGAAGAGCAGCAATTCGAGTGGATCCTGCTTGCAAAGGGCTTTCATGCTTCGTGCTTACACATTCGTACAAATACTTGCATGATTGCATAGGAAGAGAGCGTCACACCGCAAACACCCACAACAAAAAAACTGTACATAACACTGTGGGGTGCTGGGTCATGCAGAGATGAATGCAAGCTCATATTTTGCATATTTCTGTCAATTTTTATTTTTAATATGAAAAACTGTAGATCGCCTTTGTTTTGAGACCACTTACGTTCAAGTCAGTACAAAAATGTCACCTGTATGTCTCAGAAAAATTCAGTTGCAAATGCCTTTTTGGAGGCACTTTAAACAAGATCAGATCATCTTTGGGAACGGGTGAGTATTGGGTAAAACCTGCTTTACTATTGTCACTATCTTTTCTTGACAAATTATGTATGTTCTGTTTATTCCCACTGCAATTATATCTCTATGATATTCAAATCTTTAGTAGATGAAAATAGCTTCCCCTTTTCTGTCCTTTTTTTTTTTCCCTTGCATTTTGATCTCTACCTAGGAAATTTAACTTCCTTAAACAAATTGAGTGTAAGAGTGGCTAATAATGCACTTAATGAAACACTTAAGCTACTCCTGCCATACCCAGCTCTCTGAGTATTCATATATACATATTTCATACACTAAGTATGAAGAAGTAACCTCACATACTGTTTTCACCCTAAAGTAAGAAAAAAGTAACCTTTTCTTCCTCCCCTCAGTTCATCTTTCCATCCAGAATCCAAATTCTCTCAACTGTCAAACTTTTTCACATCTGAAAGTTGTGACAATTGTGGTCCAAGATAACCACTGGCCTTCAAAGCACTGCACAGCCCCATGGTGCCGCTTCCCTTTGTTTCCAGCTGTTAAATCACACCAGCAATAATAAAACTGTATTTCAGTAATGCTGGTAGCACTATTTAAATTATAACCGTGATACCTTAGGAGAAGTTTGTGGAATTTCACTAAAATAAACACAGCAAAAGATTTAGAAGATTAAATTGTTTCACCAATAATGTAAGAGACTGGTCTACACCTAACTGAATGCCCCCCCCAAAAACCCCCAAATTTTCAAAGAACTAAAGAAATACCCATTTCTTTTATGGAATGGAAGAATAGGAAGAGCACCTCTACACATTCAACTGAATTAGAACTCCCTATCCACAGTTTTTACTAGATTGGATTAGATGAGATTTATTTTTACCAGACTGGCTATATCTCTGTCCTAAAATCTTGGGACATTCTGGATTTTTTTTTTTTTCCACATATTCCAGCTAACACAATTAGATTGTAATAAAACTTTTGCACCCGTTAAAATGCCTGTCATTTATCAGTTTTTCATAGATTCTGCACTGAAAAGGACATTTAATATTCTAGCCTTTTCTTAATTCTCAGGTCTTGATCCTCACTATGGACAAACTGAAGCACTTTGAAGTGTAAGAAGGTCTAAGATAACAAATGCCTCCAGATCTCCTCTGTATAACCTGCCCCCGAGATAGCAACTATTTTAGAATTTTACAAGGTGTTCAAAGAAATTAATTCAATTTTTTTTTCTTTTTTTTTCCTTTGTGGAGTAGATAAATTACTCTGCAGCTGTACCAGCTGTCATCTCAAAAGGTGACCAAATGACACAGAAGACATGTAGTGACTTTAGGCAGCAACAGCAGCATCCTTTCCCCTCCTGGCATCCCTCTCAGCCAGATACCTTGCTCTAGGACACTGAGGTCAAGTCTGCACTCCCATGGGAAGTGGTGCTGAAGTACTCCACCATCTCCCCATTAGAGAGCAGCACTGACCCACCCACCTAGCACTCCTCCTGTCTGCTCTGAGCACGTTTCAGGTGTCAGCATGGACCTGGGACCCAGTGGGCACTTAGGACATGTCCGTTCTGGTTTGGAAGGTCAGGGACTTTGATTCAGTGCCCGCTGGCTTTGGGGCCAGAGTGAAAAACCCAGTCAGGTTTTAGCCGTTAGCATACATGGCTAACTCTGCAATATAATATGGCCTAGAGCTTAAACTTTCCCCAGAGAGATTATTTCACCTTCTCTTGCTATTCTGGGGAAAGAAATCTGATGGGGAAGTGCAAAGCTAGAGGCCAAGGCATGGAGTTGATTTCCATTTTGATGCACAACAGTATGACAAGACAGCAACAAGTGTGTAAGATGCTGAAAAACTTCAGCTTTTGGCCAATTCCATTTATGCCACCTAGAGCAGACTGATTTAAAGTAACTGCCATTCGAAGCAGCTAATTTTAATTTGTAAACTGTATTTGAAAGCTTTAAAGTTTGTACTGCATTTGTACTTTCACTGATTTCCTGAAGAAACATTGATTTTCGTAGGTTGGCAACTATAAAACATGCTGGTTTTCAAGCAGATTTATTACCAAATTCAGTGTAAAAACGGGGTTTTTTACTAATCAGAAATATGCACTACACAAATATTTAAGCAATTAGATCACTTTCTTTATGCAACCATATATGCAAAAGCCCTTTTTCAAATACCATGTGATAACCAGCCAAATTTTTTTCTGATTTTCTATATATTTCAACTCATCTTCAACACTGTGCTATTTTTGGGGGGTCAGAAACAGGAATTGGATATGGAAGGAACAAAATTAACATCTTAAAACATGTTCATAAAACTAACCTCAAGATATACCAGCTAAAAGAGGAGATCACATGTGTTCAAACTCCTTTAGTGTTGAAAACTAAATGATGCATTTTAATATGCCTTATTCAGAGCCAGTGAACAGAAGGGGCTTGTTCTAAGGCCTAAATTCCAGGTGACTGAAACAGCAAGACACCATCACCTTCTGAGAAACAAGACTTCCCCACTTTTGTGCTCCCCACTTGGTTCCCTGCATTTTTTCCAAGTTTTCACTAACTGGTAAAAGGTAAATATGAGAAAGATACTTGATGTAAAGTTTTCTCACTTACTACAGGGAGGCTGCAGGCATTTAAAGGTGGTTTATTGCCCTCACAAATTGTTTTGCTAAGCACTGCAGTGTTTAATGGTTTCATCTCCTTTTAAGTTCCAGAGGCAAACAAACTGGCTTTAGCTCTTCATTTTATATTCTCATATTCTATATACAGACACATCTATTAAATTACATGCACAGAGGCTATTTGACATTACCTTTTTTTACATAAAAGTAATTTAACTTTGTATGCTGCTTGTCAAATTTTACTGAGAAGAGTAGAAGAATCTCTCAACAGAATCTCAGTGTTATCCCATTGGACATCACTGACATTTTCTTTTGCTAGTGATGCTATTGTAAAGATGTCAAAAATAAAAACACGACCAAGGCGAGTCTAACAATAATGAACAAACCAGAGGTGAGAGTTACCACAACAACACATCTGAACCTCAATGCCATAAACTGAAAGGGCACAAATTACTTCTAAAAGAATTCACAAACCAGAAAAAAAAAAAAAATCTAGCCTGTTCTCAGTAATTTTCAGTTTACTTCAAGGGATTCACCTTGAAGGGGAAATTCACTAAGGAGAAAAAAAAAAAAAAAATCAAGAAACAAAACAACAACCCCAAACCCAACAAACAATGCCTCTCCTCCACTAAATTACCAACTAAAAGACTTGAAACAGCTGAAACCTCTTGTACTAAGTGACAAGAAACAAACATTTTCCTGCAACACATCAAGTCGGAATAATGGGGAAAAGAGAACCCAAGTCTCCTCCCACCTAATTAAAATCTGCATTGCCAAAACCACTTAGGATGCTGCCATATGAATTACAAACGAGTTTTAATTTCTTATGAATTTCCCAATTCAGCATCACCTGAAGGAAAGAGGCTTCAGCTAACACAATGGACAGCTGTAAGCCTACTTCCCACTAGTGACACAAGGCCAATTAGACAGCAGAGCATCCAAATCACAGTGAAGCTTTATTTTCCACTCAAAGGGGGAGGGGAAGATGAATACTGCCTAAAATCTACTAAATTCAGACATTAGCAAGACACTTTACTAACAGAGGAGTACATCAACTGAGGAATCATCAAGACACTCTGTCTGTTCCACTGTCATCAGTGTGCACAACAGGTTTTGAAACAGGTTCAAAGAATGGATCCATTTTACAGGTACCTACTTGCAAATACAGATAACCCCCATCATAAGGGAGGGTAGTAAGATTCTTTTACTCAGCTGTTCTACCCTTCAGTTCAATTGGTTGTAGCCTTTCTGCTTTCTCTCTCTAGCAAACACAAACAAAAGAACATTTATTGATGCTTCAAAAGCTGTTCCCTGATGTTAGATCACAGAACAGGAACCTGAATCTATTAAAAATCTGTTTACCAATGAAGAAACAGAAGCAAATTCAGAATTCTTTTTGTTTTACACAGAAACACAATCACATGGGAAAATCAGCCCCATCAATTCACATTTAATTTCAGTTACATGTACTTAGCAGATGAAAAGTTAATGTGGTATCAAAATATTGCTAGGGTTTTTAAGAGCAGGCGTGTTCTGAAACATGCTCTGTTGTATTTAAAAAAAACCAAAAAACCAAAACAAAACCAAAAAAAAAAAAAAAGGGAGCGGGATAAATTGCAAAAGAAAGGGAGAAATGGAGC
>JAAGNO010003494.1:0-63327 GCA_033439905.1 Ceryle rudis | reverse complement strand
CCCAGGTTGCCCAGAGAGGTGGTTGATGCCCCATCCCTGGAACCATTCCAGGTGAGGTTGGCCAGGGCTCTGAGCAATCTCTTCTAGTTGCAGATATCCCTGCTCAGTTCAGGGGGATTTGACTAGATGAGCTTTAAAGGTCCCTTCCAACACAAACCAGTCTGTGTTTCAGTGATTCTAACTAATTCCTTACAAGCAAAAACTGCCGTCCATGAAGTGCAGCATGTTTTCCATGTCTAGGAGTTGAACCTTAATGAAGATAAGCCTGACAAGCAAACACCCTAACCCAGCTGGCATCAATTTATGGTATAGCCAGAGCACCTACATCTCGCGTAGCACTGCAACCAAAACACTTGGCAGATGTGGAGCCTGGGCTGCCAATGCAGAGAGGGCTTGGAAGCAGCCTGCCTATGGGCAGGTCAAGCAAGAAACAGGTCCATAGCTACCTGAAGAGCCCTGGAGCAGGACTACTTGCTGCCCTGCTTCACAAGAGCTTGACGCACCTGCAAATCCTTCCTATGCCGAAAACTTCTGTCACTGCTCTTTTTCCTTCACGCTTTTAGGACTTGGCATATGCAGACACGCAGGTCCTCTGTGCTTTTCAGCATGTGCTGCAGCCCACCTGGAGTAATGGATGCATTCTGCCTTGGCCACAGTCATGTCTCCACACATCCTCCCAGCGAGCTCTCAGATGTGCCCGTGCTCCATCAATGCTGATGTGCCCCAGGAAGATCCTATATCTGCAAATCCAACTCTACAGCAGCTACAGATGTGGTCTGTGTTTCCTTATTGTTTCATCGAGACCTGCACTTTGCACGTCTGAAATGATCTGATAGCAGAGCTGATCCAAGGGGCAAGAACTCACTGCAGCGCTGATCCACAGAGCTGAAGATGCATTACGACCAGCTCAAACAAAACCAGGACAGTCTGTTACGCTCCTATGATGTGGAACATGAAGTGGCCTGAGAAGCCAGGGTAGGACAACTCAAAGAGAAGCCATCACAAGTGTACCTCTGTGTCTGACATAAAACCAAAATCAAACCCAAAATTAAGCAAATGGTCACAAGGTTCAAGTGTCTCAATGTTGCACTCATGGGCTATGAGCTGGCAAAGCTCTCCTGGTAGCTTCCAGGCTCAGCAGCATCCTCCTGCAAGAAGCAACAAGCAAAAACCCAACGCACTGATGATAAGGATGACCTATATAAAGGAATCTGTCATGTGGCAATCTGTGTGCACCCAGATGTCCTGCAACACAATCAGAAATCAATTGCAAGACACAGAAACCCTCAGACGCACAACTAAAACACAAAGGATGCTTGTAATATTGATCTTAAAAGTGCCTCGGAGAGGACAGTTGGGAAGGAGCCTGAGAAGGCAAAGCAAAATGCCTGAATTGCAGCCTTTTTTTTTTCCTGAAAAAGACTTTAATAATGGATTTTCAACGCAAGAAGAAAAATTGAAACCCACACCAGATTCTCCTGGTAATAACAGCTTTCTGCAAAGCCCAACTATTAATGTACCAGGGACGTCCATCAATCAAGCACTCTGAAAGTACTTTGAGAGCTAAAAAAGGAGCAAGCAAACATCTGCTTTTGGCAACTTAAATTTTGCCCTTAAGTGCAAGGAACGTAATAAATTACCAGAAGGTTGGCCTTGAAATAATTTTCTTTCATCCTGGAGAGCTAAATGCCGAGGACAGGGGTAAAGGTACACAAACACTCCGCCACTAGGATTTGTGCTTGACAAAAAATAGGAGAAATGGGCACAGTATCATCTGTAGATGAAGAAACTCTTGAAAACCACCAGTGCCTTTCTCAGCACCAAGGCAGCAAGCTCCTGACAGAACATGCAGCAGCACACATGGCAAGGTGACACTGAACTAACCACTTATCTGTAGTTAAGGAATTTCTTGTGAACCCTCCTCCACCTTCAGCCATCCTCAGCCTGTCCCAGACTGTCCACACGTAGGAGAGGTACCAGGGTGGGATGACAAGACAGGCAAACTTGCCCTGAGATGACAGTTGTGTCCCTCCTCACCACGGCTCTTCTCTGCCCGTGGCTGCACGCTGCTCGCAGGAGGCTGCAGTGACTAAGGCAGCTCAAAATGCTTCCCATTTTGAGCCCGTCCACCCAGACGAGCATTGACTTGGGTGTTAGCAGCAAACGTGAGAAAAGCTGGATTTACACCAAAAAACCCCAGCTGTTCAAAAAGGTAACTGGGGTGCCACTACGCCTCCAGTATTTCCTCTTTTTTAAAAACACAGTAGGTCAAAGCAAGTGCTGGGGATAATGAACAGAATTTAGCGATTCAACCAGAAGGAGCTGCAGGCATCGCTGCCACCAAGCCGTAATAAATTCTGAAGAGTGACACTATGAAATGATGTTCTGGAAGCCTGTATTTATTGTCTCCCCAGGCTTTCTGTATCCAAGGTGCTGTGTTACACTTAATAACAGTTTTCCCCCCCAGCTGCCAGCATTGTGAATCCTGCCTGACACGCTAGTGGCAGGGGTTAACCCCCTGCCCAGCTACACCAGTTTCCCCCCCAATACAAAGCGTTGATGACATGAACGGGGTAAAGGATCAAACCGGTGCTGCTCAGGTGACGCGCAGGAGAATACAGATAGTCTCCTCGTCTCTCTGGTGTGCTGGCTTCACAGGGCTCGTGGTGATACAGGACGAGGGTATTTTTGTCTCTGCTCTGCTGATGGAAATGATGCTGACAAGGAGCAGGTGTTGAAGGAAGGTATCTTCATGCACAGCGACGTTCCAGAGCAGAAGCATGCCGAGAACGGCCAAGCATTGCTGCCACACAGTCCTGGGAGTGTGTCTGGGCTGCACCATGTCAGCTAGCTCCTCTCTGGTGTCACAGCAAGCTCTGGATGAGGCAGTGGGACAGCCTCATAAAGAACCATGAAGAACCAGAGGTCCTTGTGCCAGAACAGCAGGAAATCTCCCTGTTCTCAGCTCTGCCACAGCTGCAAAGTGTACTGTGGTGACCCTGTTGCTGGCTTTGAGCCCAAGGATACAACCCTTCTTGAATGTGGTCTTCATGGAGTGCCTTATTTTACCTGGTTCTGTAGTATTTCTAAGACTGCAAGAAGATCCCCTTTGCACTCAGGCTGTATGCCTAGGGCTGTGGACAGACACAGATGCTATTGTGTCCCCCCCGGTGTCTGCACTGTTTGCAGAGCAGGGAGTGAAAGAAGTCACATGAACCACTTCCAGTCCACTTCAGACCTGCCACCAATAAATCCGTTTATCAAGCCCAGCAGAAAGCAAACAGTAAAGCTGCCAGTGTAGGTGGCTTGACCTAAGCCAAGGATCTTTGCTGGCATGGATGAAGGGCAGCATAAACACTTCCTCTTCAGCAAGCAGTTGCATTAACACCTCGGACCAACACAGCTTGATCTAGAAAAGCCTTGGCTCTTCCTCCTCTCTTGCTTGCCAGGAAGACCAGGCTCTCCCTGCAGGCAGCGGGGTGAGGTACAAGCTCTCCTCTTTTCCCCAACACTGGACACTTTTAGGATTCCGCTGCACAGGTTTCAAGGCCATCGTGTCTAAGACTGGACTTTTGCCAAGAAAGGTTGGGCCAGATGATCCTTGAGGTCCCTTCCAACCTGGGATTCTATGATTCTCTGTCAGCAGCCTTGCTCTGCTCCTCCTACCAGACACATCCTTTCCCCTTCAGGGTGTAATCCAAAGGTTTGGAGGGCATCTGAAGAGATCAAAGTGGGTGGAAAGATTATAAAACAGGGATCAAGTGAAAAGCCTCTTGGCTTATCTTCCAGTAAAGGCTCTGGTTCCTTCTCTCCAGCCTCTGGCTCCTGACTCCAGCCCTGTTGGACCTACAGCTCCCCAACAGCTGGTCTCATGCATTACTTTCCGCTGTCTCCCTTCAGAGAGGTCTCCACCAGCTCTTCCCATGTTTGCTCTGTTCAGATTTCAGATATTAGCAAGGGGAAAGAGGCAGCATCACTTCCAGGATCTGCAGCTCTCTCTGGAGCCCCCCTTGAGATCAACTGTCTTAAAAACAGCACTGCTGGAATCATGGATCAGTTGAGATTGGAAGACACCTCTGGAGATCATCCTGTCCAGCTTCTGCTCAAGCAGGGTCACTTTGAGCAGGTTACCCCGGGCTGTGTCCAGTTGGGTTTTAATGTCTCCAAGGATGGAGACTCTACAAACTCTTTGGTGGACCTGACCTGCTCCAATGTTCAGTCACCCTACAGTAGACCAGATTTTGCTATGTTTAAGCAGAGCTTCTGCCACTGAGGTCCCTCTGAAGAGCAGCACACCCACTGGCTGCAGCACCCACTCCTCCCAGCTTCCTATCACCCAGACTGGAAATCCTTTTACAAGACCTTTAAAGCCATCACAACCTGCCAGCTTGTTCCAGCTCTGGTTTATTGTGGGACAGAGAGGTCTACTCATTTTTGTGTATTATCGTCTGCAGAACAGCGAGATCACTGCAATTAGCAGATTAAATGACAGAACAAGCGGGCTTTGTTTCACCTAAGAAAAGCAGCAGCTTATACCAAAATGTAAATGCATCTTAAAATAGTCTTAGTGGCAACTTAGAGGTGCTTTTCAAAACACCACCAGACAGGAACGGGAAGGTCTCGGCTTGGGCGGAATGACACCTCCTAAAAATAAAACCTGGTCTGGGGTTAAAATGCAAATTGTTGATTAGATCTATTTATTCACACCCCGCAGTGATGGGAGAGACGTGCAGCTGAATGCTGCTTCTTTTCCTTTGCAGGATCACAGGAATGTTCCTGTCGCTGCCATTGCCGCTTGCAAGGTCTTTGCAACCCTGGGAGATCTCCAGCAGGAGAACAGAAGAAATACCAAGTGACAGACCGCATACATTAATTCCGTATTCAGAGAACATCCTGTTGCAAGTGAATGACCCAAGCAAAACTTCCTGCAGTCTTCAGGAGCAGGCAGGAAAATCAGGAGAGAGGGAAAAGAGTGTCTGGACTGAAGAGCTTTTGAATCTGAAATGTTATCCTTAACACCAAGACCAACACACTTCCTCCTTCCAAAGTGCAAACACGTAATAAAAAATTAAAAGTTGAATATAGCATCGGAAGAGTTCTTGCAATAAATGGGAATTGGTTCTACAAAACATCGAGACAGGCCTAAGGAGGTTATGTTTCTTTCCCAAGCTTATGCTGGTAAATCAGAGCTGGAGAAAAAGAGATGTATTTATGTTTTTAAGTCAGAAGCTTTCTTAAGATGCCGAGAGAAGCCATCACAGTAAAGCCAAGACATTGGTTGCAGTGTGTATTCAAAGTAAGAACAAATGCAAACCAAGCTCCTAGACCTCAAGAAACATCAAATCTCTTTTAAATTTACGTCCCAAATTCACTGCAGAATTCATCTCTGTTCCAAAAGGAACAGAGGGCAATGATCAGAGAAAATGTCTCCCTAAATCAGGATAGATAGTCAGTTTTCCTCAGAAGAGCAAGGTGCTTTTAAGCCAGAATGGAGGAGACACAGCATGCAGCTCTAAAAAGGAAGAAAAACTTCTGTCACTGGTGTGACCCTATAAATAAATATATGGAAAAATTCAAACAAAAGGAAAGCTGCAGCCCCACCTGAGGAAAAGCACTAATTTGCAGGCACGAACTGTGAGGGACCAGGATGAAATAGGCCTCGCGGGAGCCGTCTGACTGCGTACTGACTGCCTGACAAAAATAATAATCTGGCTTTGTGTTCACCCACCTAGATCTAGTTCTGTAGAAATGTTAGTAAACTGGGTCCTACCTCATGGGAGAGACTGGAGGAAAGAACGGCCAGAGCAAGAGGGTGGAGAAAACCACCTCCTTCCTGGTGATGAAAGAGAGAAGGCTATGAAACTGTGTTCTGGTGATGTGCATGATCTCGACCGGACACCAAAGAAAAGGAAGGTTTAGCTCCCAGGACCAGGTGGTTTTGTACCAACTGTCAAACACGCACCAGGGACCAAACCCTCAAGCTCCCAGAGCACGTGGCCAGATGTGTCTTGAGGAAAAGGTTCAGAAATGGTCATTCTGGCCACAGGCTGTATGGTCCTACAGGCCTGCCCAGGCCCAACAGTGCTTCTGCTCCAAGAAATGTTCCATCCAAGCAGGCAGGCTAAGCACAGAATACGAAATTACAGAATTAAATTGCAAATTTAGACAACACACACACAAAAAAAAAAACCAAACCAAAAAAACCCATCTTTGCAGGGAGGCCTGATCACCAGAGCTGCCAGCCTCCCTGAGAGCGTGCGGTCAAACACACGCCACCCCAGGCTCCCAGCACAGTGCTGCTCTGCTGTCATGCCACAGCCCAGCAAATAATTCCCAAACCAGGAAAACAAGCACTAGTGGAGCCCTCTGTCACCAAGGGAGAAAGAAGTACAGCGTCAGAAGGTGCTGGGGAGGTGCCGAGCTCCACTGGCACAAGGAGCAGACCCTGCAGCTCCAAGCTCAGTGTGCAGCAGCAGCTGGATGGCTCACTTCATCTCCAGCACTCACAGTGGTGCTCTGGTGGGAATTCAACGCTTTCCTGGCCACAGGAGCTACCTCCAGGGTTTCATGGGTGTGAAGATCCAACCTGTGGCTAAGCAGGCATGTGTCGCAATGCCTGGAGTGCTTGTCTCACAAAACAAGGTCAGGTGTTTCAAGTGCCAGTTGCTTTGATGATACTGGGTCAAACCTTCAGAACCACTTATTGTAAAATCACAGAATCATTTTGGTTAGAAAAGACCTTTCACCTCATCAAGTCCAAACATTAAACCAGCACTGCCAGATCACCACTAAATCACATCCCTCAGCACCACATCTTCACAGCTTTGAAACCCTCCAGGGACTGGGACTCCACCACCCCCCTGGGCAGCCTGGGCCAGTCCTTGACAACCCTGGAGGGAAAGAAATTGTTCCTCAGGTCCAACCTAAACCTCCCCTGGGGCAACTTGAGGCCATTTCCTCTTGTCCCACTGCTTGTTCCTTGAGAGAAGAGACCAACCCCACCTGGCTCCAACCTCCTGTCAGGGGTTGTTGAGAGCCAGAAGGTCTACCCTGAGCATCCTTCTCTCGAATCGAGGTGTGACTTCCCCAGTGCTGAGTGCAGGGGATGATCCCTGCCCCAGTCCTGAAGCATCTACCTTTTGAGTGACTCTGGAATCAAAGTGACACTTTTTGAAAAACACTTTTTTATAATACCCAAAGAAAATGGTAGAGGCAAGGTCCTGGTATGTCTGGCTTGCTTTGGAAGGAGGAGGGAAAATACTCAAATTGGAAATTCAAGACAACCAAAGCTGGATGCACTCCCAAAGTGTTTTCCAGGAGGGGGAACATTTTTATTTTTCTTCCAAAGCACTGTTAGAAGCCTGAAATAAATGTGCAAACTGTTAGATAAAGACGGAGATAAAAATAGGCCTGTTATTAAATACCTCTTCTTTAATGAGGTTCATCCTTCTAAACAGTCACACGAAGGTTATTAACGTTATTGCAGAAAATACAGCACGCTTGCACTAGAAACCATAGGAAGAGATTCCTCATCACCCAGCAGACATTTAAGCTTCTCTCAACAGCTCACAGGCTCACAGCCTCCCCGGCTTGGCAGAAGGAAGATAAAAGAGAGGAATGAAGAGTCTCTCTTCTTTCAAAGCACTTTTTCCCCTCCAAACAATGTAAATTTAACAACGTGACTGATTCCCACTGCTTATGTCTACAGCTATACAGCCGACACACTTAGCTCTCTTCCCTAATGCTACACTTGCATCATACCACCACCAGTCAGAGCATCGCTACAGCTCAGCTCAAAAACGATTGGAAAAATGCAGCCTGACTTCCTCCTGTTAACACAATAAAAGCTGTCCCGCTCAAACCCCTCCACCGCCTGCTCCATAACCGCTTCGAACTAACCTGTAACGCACTGTGGGCCACGGAGTGATGCACAGGTTGGCTGACATGAAAACACACCATTACACCCTCCTTTTGGCTATGCCAAACATCCAAGCCCATGGCTGCGTGTTAGAGAAGCTGCAAACTTTTAACTTGGCTGCTCAGCAGCGGAATTAGGTTTTGGCAGGACTTGTATCACCGCAGAATATTTTTAGAACCGTTTTCTTTAAAGAAACCAGTGCCACCAAAGCCAGTAAGGGACAGCATTCCCTGACATACCAAAAACCCAGCCCAGCCCCACTCTGCTCCTAAAACCTGAGCAATCCGAGCAGTACATTTAGAGTTGTTTCTCACCTACACCGGTGCTGCCAGGATACTGTCAGTTCTTGAAATGACAGAACAGCACCTAAGTTTTTTTATCCCTCAAAAAAAAAAATTGGCTCCCTGTTCATTCCACAAATACTGAACCTGATACCCTCACGGACATGCTGGAAGAACAATGGCTGCGGAAGGTCCCAGGTCACAGAGCAGCAAATCAAGACCACGGGGAACAACCCTGTGAGTTGGGCCAGTACCAGGCCATGCTGAAGATGTCCAAGAGAGTGGAACCTTGCTGCCTATCCTGCTGCTCTGAGAGGTGCTGAGCTGGGGCAAGGCACAGCCTCCAACCCCTGAGACTCTGCTTAATTACAACCAGCAAGTTTGGTGCACGGACACAACAGTCCAGTTCTGCCCAGTTCCCAGGAATGACCTAGTACTGGGAGCCATACTGTTCTGAGGTCTTACCCTAACAGTTAGAAATATACACACATATACAAAGTGCATATACAACATGCTACAAAAACTATAAATCAGAACCACATTACTACACTGGCCAAATTAGAGAAGCAGACTGTTAGAAGCACTGCCCTCATCTCCACTTTATAAAGAAGTGGGAGGTTTTTTTATTTTGATGTGCATGTTCAGTTATTGCCCTATAAATTCCGGTCATTTGCCACGGTTTCCCATTTCTTGCCGTGAATGACAAAGGCTCTACAGCTCTGTCTTCCTCTGGAAAAGGCCAGTGTTGTGCCTAAGGACCCACCCCAATAACATTCATCATGTTTCGTGAGTGTTTCAACTACACAGGGACCAAGTGGGCATCTCTGGTGGGTGCCCTCTGACTTCCCAGCTCAGGGACCTGCCGGTAAAGAAAATGCAAGCAGATAATGCAGAGCAAGGCTGGAGACAGGTAAAAGCTCAACTGGGCCAGAGGGAAAGACACTCGCACTGACAATCTCCACATCCAAAAGCTCTCATCCTTTCAACACTCTGTACTCAGAGGTTTGAGAAACAGGGGGTTGGGGTTGTTCAGCCTGGAGAAGAGAAGGCTCCAGGGAGACCTTCTTGGGGCCTTTACAGGACTTCCAAGGGGCCTGTCAGAAAGATGGGGACAGACTTTTGAACAGGGCCTGCCGGGACAGGACAAGGGGTGAGGGTTTTAAGCCATAAAAGAGGGAGATTCAGACTGGAGAGAAGGAAGAAATTTTTTGTGCTGAGGATGGCAAGACCCTGGCTCAGGTTTCCCAGAATGGTGGCTGATGTCTCATCTCCAGAACCGTTCCAGGTAAGGTTGTCTGAGGCTCTGAAAAACCTGCTTCAGTTGCAGATGTCCCTGCTCACTGCAGGGGGGTGGAACTAGATGACCTTGAAAGGTCCCTTCCCACCCAAACTATTCCATGACTCAGTGATTCTATACCATCTGCCTGCACGCTGCCTGTGTGTCTCTTGAGCTGTCCCAGTCCTGTCCTCTTACCAACAACAGGCAGGGAAACACCATTATCCCCCTTACACAGATCAGGACTAAGGCACAGGAGAACCTGCTTTCTTTGACTCATCCGCCCTCCAGTGCCCCACACTAGAGCCAGGTGGAGCTTCAGCCCTTGTACTTTTGCCAGAGCAGTGAATTTCAGTGTAAGGAGGAATTCAGCAGACGCCGGTGTTAGGGAGATTGCGCACCCTGAGATGGGAAGGGGAGAGGCCAAGGAAAGCCCATGAGGACGGGGAAGCTGTGAGAATAGAGCATGAAAGCCCATGGTAATGAAAAGGAGGGCAGGCATGAGGTACTGTTAGGGTATCAAAAGCCTCATATGCAAGGGGTCAGATGGAAAACATGCAGAGTGAGAGCTACCAGTGGCCATAACTCTACTTCTGAGTACGGAACATTTGCACTGGCTCTTGAGACTGCCTGGGCTTTCCTACCTGCTGTATAATTGCTCTGCAGCTCTCCCTGTTGCTGGCCAGAGAAGATGATAACAACTTGACAGTCAAGATTTTTCACCTCTGCAGATCAGTAACAAGTTATTCTATTTAAAAAAAGCCTGGAAAAGAAGCATTTCATCTACTGTAAATAAGGTTTTTAAAATCCCATTTGCCTTCTCTCTTCATGCAAATCTGTGCTGATCTGATGAGGGTCCTATTTCCTGGATTACACATGTCAAGGTTTGCACAAACGAGCCTACCCTGGTGGTTTAACACCGCGTTCCGCAGCCCTCTCTCGACCGCGCTGACATAAATATTTCAGAGACTCGCACACAGCTGTATGAGTTAGGGCTGGGTCACTGAGAAGCCAACAGTTTGGACACATTCAGTAATTCAGCAAAGCAATTAGCAGGAGCTGGTGCAGCTCAGGACATGCCAGTAAACATCAGGAGCAAGATACCCACCAACAAGGTGTAAGGAAATTGTCACCAGCCACCATGTCGCCCACCTGGGATGCAGGACTCCTGATCCAAAGGGATCCCTCCTGCCATTACCATCTCCTCCCTCCCAGCTTTAAAAACCTCTTCCCACGTTAGAGCAGCGTTGGCTTATCCGGTCACTGAAATCCCTTGAAAGCCAAAGACTGGCAATGAAACTCGACCGAGTTATTCCCCATCCTGAGTCCCGTCCTTTCCAAAACCACAGCAAGCCCTTCACAGCAGCTTCTGAAATTACCTCCTCAGCGTGAACGCTTTCTTTGAGCGTGCTTCCATACGCGTGAAACCTTGTTTGTGCAGCAAATGAGACAGAGAAAGACCCGAGCCAAGTATGAAGAGCAAAGATAGCTCCTGACGGAGGAAGCAGCCTGAGGATCTGTGGAAGCTGCAGACATCGATATTGAAATGCTAAGTAACATGTCATCAGCTCCCTGCTGAACATAAAATGGTTTCATCTTTGCAGGAGCAGCAACAAGAGCACACTCACATCAACTTCGCTCTGGCAGTTTGATCAACAGCGGCAGTCATGGCTTCTTGTTTTTTAACTGCAATATAATTAGGCATTTAGGAAAATGACTCTGAAGAGCAGAAATGCTAGAGAGTAACTGCAGGTACCAGCACAGAGTTCTGCAAGCCGGTTTAACCACAGCTTAAGGCCCAGACCAGTGGAGCTGCTGTAATGAACACTCTGCCCAGCTACTGCCGGTCGCTGCCACGGAGGAGATGATTAACCCTCCTTTTCTTTTTCAGCTAAACCCTTGCCACTCACATACTCTCCCTTAATCTTCACAGCAAGGTCTTCCCAGAGGAGCCACTTATGACCCCGATGCCAGATGGGAAATCTGCTGGTCAGGAAGATGACTAAGTTAACATTGGGCTCATGACTGGACTTGATGATCTTGAAGATGTCTTCCAAGCAGAATGATTCTATGATTCTACAACTAGATGGTCAGAGCAATCTGACTATCACCATCAGGAATGCTGGGTGACACAGAGGGAAACAAGGTGCCCAAATAACAGAAGTAGGTAGTTCCCAGGAAATGAAGCCTAGAAATATGCTCTAGGATGTTGTGTGGCAGATTTGAGGTCACCCAGAAACATGGAAGAAATGCTCCTTTACACAGAAGCCCCAAGAAAACAGTCAAATCAATGAAGAAAACCATCAACACCACCCAACCCTTCCATTCATCTCCGACATTCTGAAAACTAAGGCTTAGCCTTCGGTTGTCATAACCATCAGGCAAAGTCCCCATGGAAAGTGGTGGGGTGGTTCTGTGTGCCAGCAGACTCATCTCCACGCACCCGGCAGAGCTCAACATAAGTAGCCACACAAGCAAGTCACCTCTGCTACACTTCCTCCAGAGACTTCCCAACTCACAAGGGGACTATCACCTGTTAAAAATGCATTCAGAAAGGAAAAAGCTCTGAGAAGAAGGACAAGTTCAAAAAAACCCTGTGTCTGCAAAGGAACAGTTACCTGACCATGAGAAGTGACCTGACAGCAGGTGTGAACCTCCAGCCAGAGGCTGTTGGAATGTCACTCGCTAAAACCCAAGCAGCCTGCAAGCTCCTATGGACACCAACCAAGAACAGAAAGAAAGATGCCTTCATCACTTCCTCAGATAATACCAAAGGTTCTGGAAGACCTTCCAAGGGGCATGTACTCCTTCTGTGTAAGCTGGCTGCACCTGCTGCATTATTTAGTGCAGAGTGGGGAAGAAGCAATGCCTAACTAAGTGTTGAAGGACTCTGGGAAGAAGTTTTACCAACTTTTCCACAGCCTGTCAGCTTCCTGACAGAAGATACAACTGATCTCCTTGTCTCCAGATTACAGGTGGCAGAGCTCTTAGGGTAACTGTCTCTTGTGTTTGCATCCAGTTACCTCCAGCAGCTTGAAGCGTGCAAGAAAGCCCTTGATCAAAACCCAGCTCACACTGCAGGCAGCGAGGGAACAACCGCACAAAGCAGCGTTACGTATACAATAGCAATTTAATTTGGTGGAGGGATTTGACAGGTTACAGGTTGATGACACTGCTGCAGTCTCGGCAGAAACGCCGTTTGATACAATTAGCAATGGGGAACTAGAAAAACAGCAGAGCAAAACTGGAAAGACAATGTATAAAAGCTGAGCAACTGCAGGAATGGACAGAAGCATAAAAATCCTGTGCTGAGCTCAGACAGGAACAAGATGAAACAGGAGCATGATGCTTCAGGGGAAATGTGACTCTGAGCTCCTTTCCACAATTCCAAAATGAAGATCCAAAGTCTAAATGGAAACATTTGCTTCCCCAGGAGGGACCAGCCCCAATTGCTGCTGGGATACAATGGAAGATGGAGTGGGGACATCCTGGAGAGCAAACTCCTGAGCGCTGTGCTGAGCACACACCAGCCAGCTGAGCCAGGACTCTGCTTGTCTGTGAGTGAAATCACAGCAGAAAACCCCAGAAGATGCAGAACCACCGGATTCAATGTGCTACCAACACGTGCACCTCTGCTAAAGGACTGCAGGGCACATCCCTCGTTCAGCCATGCTGGCTGCTCCCCTCGCCCTGCAGAGCAGCCCCCTCCCCAGCACAAACCTGCACCAACAAGGGGGAAACCCTTGGGGTCAGAGGCTGTAGGGATGGGCTGGTGGGGGTGGCAGGTTCTCCAGCCTTGCTTCGGGTAATACATGTGCTAAAAGTGGGACTCAGGGTCCATGCACAAGGTAATGCTTCAGAGAAGCCCACAGGAGGCAGAAACCCAGGCTGGCTGGGGGGACACGAAGAAAGACTCCTCTTCCTGACATGTCTCCACCCAAACCTGCATGCACATCTGAAACAAGGATCCATAGCCACAACCATTTCAGCCTTTTACGTAAGTGAAATCCTTCTCCTCCATGAACGCTGACAAGCTCCCCACCTCCTCAAGCCCTTTGCTGCACAGGCCCATCGTGGAATTGCTACACAATTAAAGAGGAACAAGACACGTGAATGACAGAGAAGGTGCTTCCGAACGGAACCAGCACTGATGTTTGTAATGACGGCGAGCGTGTACTTCCTGTTTTGACAAGGGTGCTGGGGAGGCGTCACTGGAATACTGAGCAGGGGCACCATGCAACTTCCGTGCGTAACAGTACGAAAGTGGAATATATGTATACACTGCAGCTTTCGGAAATTTAGGGGCCTTCACTAGACATTTATGTTATACAAAGATTTACTTCGGAAAAGTCATTCTGCTGTATCTGGCAGAAATTCCAAGACAACTGGATCCTGTATTTATTCATTCAACGATAACACTGAGCACAGGACAAAGCTCTTCTAAATTCAGAGCACTTTATAAAAATTGCTACTTAGTTCACCCTTCTGAGGTGGGAAGGTATTACACCTGCATATACATGAGGACACCAAAGCACAAGTGGATTAAACACCTTGCTCAAGGCCCCAGAGGCCGGCTTACCGATCATCCTCACTGCTGAAATACATGTGTGCACACGGCAGCCGTGCGCGTGCTGAAACTGGCTTCTCCACAGCCTTCCCCGCTGCACGGGCTTCTGCAGGGAAGCCAGCTTGATCAGCTGGGGTTTTCTCACCATTACTCATCTAACAAAAGATACCAACCCCCAAAAAAGGGCAGAGGGTTTTGGGCTTTTTGGTAGGATGTATGGATAGGGGTAAAAGCTGGATTTCAAGAGCCAAGGAACAGAAAGCCCATTGTTAAAGCTGAGCAGTGTTACTCTGATGGATCTTAAGGCAATTGCCGCACAGAGTTTCACCAGCCCACACTGGAGCACGGCAGACCTGGGATGCCGTGTGCCAACACATGGTAGAAAATCTGTCCCTTGACAAGCATACAAAGAGAGAGAGGGTTTCTGAACTAGTGACAGAGCCACGTCACCACCGACATCGTGACTGGCAGCCCACTCAACCTGCTCCCGTGAACTGAAAGCACTTCAACCACATTCCCATGGGCAGCCAGGTCACTGATGGTCTCCTGTCCCTGTACTGGGCTGTTGGGTCCATACCTGTTTGTCTGAACACCAGCAAAAGAGCACACTGTCATGGGAACAAACAGGTATTCTGGGTTCCCGCAAGGCTTCTGTCAGTGCTGTCAGGTGGGGGCTAAGGAGGAAGCTATAATTAGTCATCAGCACGTTACCTGGGCGCATGGTTTGCCACTGATGTGTGGGGTAAAACACTTCCAGGTCTTCAGGATCAGCATCATCTTCTGTTATCGACTCTTTCCCGCTGTCATCTTTTATGTCGCTCTCTTCTATTTTTGTGAGGGCAAACTCCTTTTGGATAGAAGAGATTCAGCTCATTAGCAATTGCATCTGGGTAATTTAGTGCCAGCTGAGAATACAAAATTTTTTCCCTCACAAGCATTTTTTTTTTTTTTTTTGACATCTGAGATTCTTTCCACATGGTTAAATTTAGATTTAAAGTATATTAAAGGTTAAACATGCATAACTGGCATGACATTTGTGCTGAACAAAGCAACGCAGCTTATTTCCTATTCCAGTGCAGGCTGCAGGTTTAAAACAAGCCCTCGCAGAGCCTCACCTATATTGCAGCCAGAGCCAGGAGCCCTGACTATTATTAGGGTTGTGTAACATTGCAAGACCCTGTTTTGCCTTGCCTAAAAATATGTCAAACTTTTAACTTTTTCAGCTGAAATTTTCCACACGAGTGGAATGCCTCAAGCATTGGGGTTGGGTTTTGGTGTGGGTTTTTTTTTTTTTTCCTTCCCCTTAAATGTATTTATTTCAGGCTTGGAGAAGATTTCAGCTAAAATAGTTCAGCTGTTTCCAAAATAGGACAAGAGGAAAACACACCAACTTGCCCACATGATAAAACTGCGAGCCTCCTTTTCTCCACCCGTTCCCGGTGTCCTCCGAGTCGTTGCAAACAATGAGGCAGCGATTTAATTGCCACCTACGTCGCAAGCGCAGCACGCGAGCAGCAGAGGTGCGGTGGATTGGCTAGCACGAGGGGTACGGCAGTGCACAAAGGGAAAATTGATGATGAAGGGAAAAGAAAAAAAAATAAATAATAATAAAAAAATTCCTCGCTGCAAGGGGAACCTCACTGTGCACGGGAAAGCCTCCCTGGGGAGCTGGTGGGAGTCACGTAAAACTGCAATGGATAAAAAGGGCACAGTAAGTAATGACCTCGTGCTATCTCGCACCAGGCTGTTAACTGCTCGGGGAGCAGGTCTGTGCTACACTGGTTTTCGCAGGAACAGATAAGCTGGTCCAGGCTCATTGTCCAGACAGATCCGTTTCCGTTGCAGGGAGTATTATCAGTTTCTGGTATCGCCAAGGACAACACTGTTGAGTAATTTCACAGAACCAGCCTACAGGGAAAGATTATTGCTAACTGTTGGCAATTAGGCTAAGAGTTACAGCTCACTTCACCAAGTATTTTCATATTAATCCTTAGAACATTTTTCACAGGGGGAAATGAAAAAAAAAACCCAACAAAACAACAGAAGAAGTCAATGAAGAGGTTAACTGGAAATTTTAGACCATGTTCTGCCTTCAATTCTTTCCACTCCTTGGGAAAAAAAACCACATGTGTGTTTGCTGGCAGAATGTGGGTGCTCTGCATAGAAATAAATACCCATTATCCAGCCTAGGAGAGTGTTTCTGAGCAAGAGAAACGTCAGCCTGAGCAAAACGCATACAATTAACAATGACAGCAGTAACACACAAAGATGGGTGACAAACCTATACAATGTTTTCCCTTTATCTGTCAAAAGGGACTGAAATTTCAGAAATAAGACTAGAAAACAGAGCTTGCCTCCTGCTTTCACTTCCTGCATCAGAGGCACACAATTGTTAAAATTACGACAAATGGTTAAAGCTCGGTAACAATCATCAACATAACAAGCCAGGTTCCAGTGATGGAAATCAATGTTAACATTTCCCGAGCCAAGACGCCACAGGACTAAAATAAATGAGTCAGAGCAGTTATTACTTAGCTTATTTACGCTACTATATTATTATCCAAGAGAGACTTAACGATACAGGCCATTGTAAATTTACCAATGGGCCTCTGAATGTTGTATCTACTGAAATACATAATGGAGATGGCTGATGTTTACCAGCCCTGCTCATGCCGTGGTCTAAATGTTCAGCAAAGATAAAAGGATGTGACTTGGTTCATTTAAATGTTACTGCCACTGCCTGGCCCACAGCTGCTTTGCCGTGCCCCATTTCATTAGTATTTCGGCCGGAATGGGCAAGAACACACGAGCGGTTCATCCTTTACACCGGAATGGAGTAGAACTCTGTTCAGTTTTTTTCACAATTAAAATAGTAGAAAGAAAGATGTTTTTTAAAGAACAATGGACATTTCCTTCCAGGCAAAAAGGCTCCTTGCTTCATCAGTCTGAAATCAGCTGCAAGAAGCTGAAAAGCCTCGTCAGGGAGGGTTTGAGACAACCCGATGCTGGTTTGCAACAAAGGAGCGAGGTGGCCACCACGGAGCCATTGTAGGGGAAGTGCAGAACAGGCAGTGGGAGAGTTAAGCACCCACTGTGCTCATCCTGCCTGCACCTCAGGCACTTGTCACTGGGTGCCTGGCCCAAAGCTTGTTCTCCACTGGGAGGACCGTGCCCAATCTCCAGCCTCCTCTGTGAAATGAGGACAAATTATCTCATTACATGACTCTGCGTAGGTCTAAGGCACCAGCCCACAGTGCTTCTACTGTAACCTGTCCTGGTATCTGCTCTGGGTAACAGCACAGCCTGCAAAAAGCTGCATCACACCACCGACAGACCAGCACGCTGCCACGCAAAAGCAGGAAGGAGTGGCCAGGGATGTGGGGGGGGTCAGTGATCGCCTACACCAGTGCTGCTGTGGGACACCCTGTTTTAAACCACAGCATTATTAAATGAAAAGCCATCACACTCTACAGCTTGAATTTCCCTGGGCTGGGGACTGCTCTCTTTAAGATCTTTACTGATGACCTGGACTCATTACTGTGGGCACCCTCAGTAAGTTTCCAGGCAACGACAATTTAGATGGGAGTGTTGATCTGGTTTGAGGGTAGAGAGGTTCTTCAGAGGGATCTGGCCAGGCTGGATCAATGGCATGAGGACAATGGGATGAGGATCAACAAGGTCAAGGGGCCAGGTCCCACGTTTGGGTCACAACTACCCCCTGCAACGCTCCAGGCTGGGGCAGAGCGGTTGGAAAGTGCCCAGCAGAAAAGGACTGGGGGGGGGTTGTTCGACAGGTATCTGAAGACAAGTCAGTGTGTGCCCAGGTGGCCAAGAAGGCCACCAGCATCCTGGCTTGGATGAGTACTAGTGTGGCCAGCAGGAGCATGGCAGGGATCATCCCCCTGCACTCAGCACTGGGGAGGCCACACCTCAAATCCTGGGTTGAGTTTTGGGCTCCTCACTCTCAGAAGGACGTTGAGGGGCTGGAGCATGGCCAGAGAGGGCAATGGAGCTGGGGAAGGGTCTAGAGCACAAGGCTGGTGAGGAGCAGCTGAGGGACCTGCGGTTGTTCAGCCTGGAGAGAAGGAGGCTCAGGGGAGACCTTCTGGCTCTCTACAGCTCCCTGACAGGAGGTTGGAGCCAGGTGGGGTTGGTCTCTTCTCCCAAGGAACAAGCAGTGGGACAAGAGGAAATGGCCTCAAGTTGCCCCAGGGGAGGTTTAGGTTGGACCTGAGGAACAATTTCTTCCCCTCCAGGGTTGTCAAGGGCTGGCCCAGGCTGCCCAGGGGGGTGGTGGAGTCCCAGTCCCTGGAGGGGTTTCAAAGCTGTGAAGATGTGGTGCTGAGGGATGTGATTTAGTGGTGATCTGGCAGTGCTGGGTGAATTGTTGGATTCAATGATCTGAAAGATCTCTTTGAACCAAAACAATTCCATGAATCTATGAGTCTATAATCCTTCTGGCCTCTGGTGATGGTAGGCATGAGTTAAATAGAGTACAAGTTCAGCCAGGGCCTGTCTTGGGACACCAAAAGATCTCCTGCCTCTCCCTCCCCTTCTGCTCCCCTGCTGCCAGAGCCAGAGGCAAAGCCAAGTGCAGGCAGCTGGTGGGTTTGGCAAGAGGTGTTGGGGACAAAGCCTGGTCCTCATGGGGTGCGGCTGCTTTGAATAACTGGGCTCGTGGCCCCCAGTGCTTGCTGATCAATTGAGAGACCATCAATACCAGTGCTGCAGGAGAGCGCTGGATCGGTTGAAATTGGCAGTCCTAAATGGTGGTCCAAACAGAGCATCCAGATGTCACTGATGCTTTTGCATGTCTAACCGAGTATTACTTACTGGAAAGCCCCTTTCTTGCAACTCTTTGTTCTCCGCTCGCTGCAGATCGAATCACGGAAGGAGGGATTTGATTCTGGCATCATTTTAGGTACATTTTCATTATATCTGCAGAGGGAAACAAATTGCAGAGAAGACCTCGGCGCTAGGACAAAAGAGTGGCTCTAAAACACTTTTCAGATAAACAAATGTTTGAGCTGTAGCCCTGATGGATGGTGGTTACAGACGTGGTTATTACTGCAGCAAGCAAGCACTTGGCTTGAACAATCATAGGATGCAAGAAAGTTCTCCCAAGGTTCACTGTGGGTGTGTGTATCCCTGTCATCCTGGTGGTGCAGAGCCCTCAGCACCCTCTGTCCACACAGTGATCTCTGTGGCATTAGCTGTGGGAAAACTAGCCCAGCAAGCTCCAGTAGGTAGCTTCTGTCTTGCTAAATGAGAAACTGGAATGGAAGTGGCCTATTCTCCATGCTCTGTTTGAGTAGGGTTCCAATCCATCAGAAAACAGTGCTGCTTCTTGGAGACGGAATAGGACACCAGGCAAGAGCAGAGATGGTGGCACTTTGTGTTGGGATGTGTCAGTGCAGTGATTTTGGAGTTTTCCCAGGCGTGGCTTTGCCATTGCCAGCAGTGCTGGGCATTGAACTGGGAATGAATTTAGACAATCTCAGCATAGTGGGGGTGGTAGCAATCTCTGGGGATCATTTGATCCCCACGGCCTGCTCCAGCAGGGTCACCCAGAGCAGAGGGCCCAGGATCGCAGTGTCCAGGCAGGTTTAGAATCTCTCCAGAGAAGGAGACTCTGCAGCCTCTCTGGGCAGCCTGGGCCAGGCTCCAACATCCTCACAGCAAAACAACTTCTCCTCCTGGTCAGATGAAACCTCCTGGGTTCCAGTTTGTGCCCATTGCCCCTTGTCCTGTTGCTGGGCACCACTGACAAGAGCCTGGCCCCATCCTCTTGTCCCCCAGGGGTCCTTTAGGTCTTGCACCACAGAGAAAGACCTTGGTGTCCTAGTGGATAGCAGGTTGTCCATGAAACAGCAATGTGCCCTTGCGGCCAGAAAGGGCAACGGCATCCTAGGATGCATTAAGAAAACTGTTCAGCAGGTGTAGGGAGGTTCTCCTCTCTATCTGTTCTGCCCTAGTTAGACCACATCTGGAATACTGTGTCCAGTTTTGGGCTTCCCAGTTTAAGAGAGACAGAAGTCTACTGGAAAGAGTCCAACAGAGTCTACAAGGATGATTAAGGGACTTGAGCATCTCCCCTATGAAGAAAGACTGAGGGAACTGGGGCTGTTTAGTCTCGAGGGAAGACTGAGAGGGGATCTTATTAATGTCTATAAATATCTGAAGGGCGGGTGTCAAATGGAAGGAGCCAATCTCTTTTCTGTAGTGCCCAGTATCAGGACAAGGAATAACAGCTAAAAACTTGGGCACAGAGGGTTCCACCTCAACACAAAGAGGAACTTCTTTACTGTCAGGGTGACAGAGCCTGGAACAGGCTGCCCAGAGAGTTTGTGGAGTCACCTCTAGAGACTTTCAAACACTGTCTGGATGTGTTCCTGTGCAACATGCCCTGGGTGATCCTGCTTTGGCCGGGGCGGGGAGGGGTTGTACTCGATGATCTCTAGAGGTCCCTTCCAACCCCTAACATTCTATAATTGATCAGTATTGATCAGATGTCCTCTCGGGCTTCTCTTCTTCAGCTGAACAGCCCCAGGGCTATCAGCCTTTCCTTGGCACAGAGATGTTCCAGTCCCTTCAGCATCTTTGGAGTCTCCATGGGACTCTGTCTAGTAGGTCCTTGTCTCTCTTGAACTGGGGAGCCCAGAACTGAAACCAGTACTCGGAAGGTGGCCTCACTAGGGCAGAGTAGAGGGGGAGGAGAACCTCCCTCAACTTGATCACCTGATTCACCCTCAGTGAGCTTAAAAATATTTGTGATATCCCTGCTTTGCTGCAGTGTGGAGCACAGTCAATGCTGGGAGAAGATGTTGTATTTAGACATCACCATATTGATGGATTGAATTGCAGGATATTTATTAGCATAGCTTGGAGTATTGTATAAAAGATCTGTCAGATGAAGTAACCAGCTAAAGTTGATCCCTGGGAGAAGAGACCAGTCCCACCTGGCTCCAACCTTCTCAGCCAGGAGTTCATCCCATAGAGATGCTGCAAGCACGTGCCTAAGGAACATTCGTGAACATGGCAAACATACAGTGATTATAAAAGAGTTTTCTGTGTAATTAGTAGGTAATTAGAGCCCCTGCTGTCACTGATGGTGTGGACCTGAGAAATCTGGGAGCTCTGGGCAGTGACCAGCACCGTCCTGGTTCTTCTCCAGCTATGCTCTGGGCTCAACAGGCAGCTGTATTTTCCCAGCAGAAAGTACCTGGAAGTAGAAGATGCACATGAAGTGGCTGCATAAAGCATTTCATCCACTGCAGGAGGTTCTATCTGAGATGTGGACGCAGGGGTGTGATCTTCCTCAGCCCCTGCACTGCAGGTGTGGTTTAGTGGGGGATGCTGGGGCAGCTTCAGGGCGGAGCTCCCAGGTCTGATGCTGTTAAACCTCTCCACCAGCTCTCTGGATGAGGTGATCTAGAGCATGTTAATGACCTTTCCCAGTGGCCTTTAACTGGGAGGAGCAGTCAGTGCCAGAAAGCAAACAGATAGAAAAGGCTGTAGATGAGTAAGAAAGGGGTAGGAAGTAGCAAAATGAGATTCAAGCACTGGGCTGCTTCTTCCCATCAGTTATCCATCTCTGCTTGACCCATGTCTTCTACACATCTTCTCTTCCTTTTTTATGTAAAAATGTTCTGTTGTGAAGTAAGAAGTGAGCCAAGGAGTGGTGTGACTCACCCGTAGAGAGAAAAACAATAATAAAAAAAAGAAGCCAAGCTTTGCTGCTTCTTTGCTCAGCATCACTGACCAGGGAGGCTGGAGCCAGAGCACGCTCCGAGCCCGGTCAGCCCAGGGCTGGGGCCTCTCTTCTCCCCTGAGCCCAGGGTCTTCATGCAGCCTGAGCTCTGTGCTCTTGTGAGGTCCCGTCCTTGTTCCAGGCAGAGCCCGTGGTGGGGGCCAGGGTGGTTGTGTCCCCCTGTGTGTGACCAGCACATGATGCCCCAGCCTCTCCCATTTACCCACCCATGGCACTGGTGTCTCCTGGAGTGTCTGGGAGCTCTGCTGCTTCCTGGGCTTTGTCTCCTGTGGGTTTATTTTAATCATTATTTTATTAAAGGAGCGGGTAGGGTGCCATCAGATAACTTTTTATGGATGCTTTGTCGGTTTGTGCAGATTTATTATTTTTAGCATGGCAGCCCTGCCGGTTTGTTTTGCTGGGGCATTCACGAGCTCATTCACGGATTCTTTTGTTGCCAGATTTAGAAGGTTCCTTTCCCCTCACTCCCCTGCGCCGAGAGAAACAAAGAATAAAGAAAGGGAGATGGTCTCTGATGCTGGTGCAGATACAAAGGTGATTGCTGAGCACTGCAGAGCCCGTTACTGACTTATAACTGGGTTTTGTTTTCACATCATTAATAGGTGGGGGTTTTTTGTTTGGTTTTTTTGGGTTGTTTTGTTTGGGTTTTTTTGCAATGGCAAATGAGGATGTTCACTTGAGGAGGAGCCAAGGGATCTGCCTCTGTGAGCTGGCTCACCCTTTCTTCTGTTTGTAGAAGCCTTCCCAGGGAGGCATTTTCTTTCCCAGAGGGATGTTTCTCTGCCTTAGGGGACGAAGTGTTGCCAAAAGGGGTTTCTGGAGTGGGAGAGTCTCATGTCCCTCCTGGGCTTCTCCTGCTGGGCAGGTCCATGAGTGGCATCTTGTGGGTTCAAGGGGTGGGTAGGGGATGGGGAAGCCACTGCCAGGAGTGTAGCAAGTTATATGACCTGGGTGTGAGATCTGCACATCTGCGTGTGATGTAAGATTCAGCTGGCTCTTTGCAGCACCTGCCTGTTGCTGTGTGGTGAGGTGGGGCTCAGTCTTGTCCCCCTGCAGGAACACAGAACCATTTCTGGCCAGCACTATGTGGAACATTGTGTACCAGAAAGGTGCTGGCCAGGAGGAGACCTTTCTCATCTGGTGAGGAAGCACATCTGGTCATTTAGTTGGTCCAGAAAGACCAAGATGGGGTTACTTGGCTATAATTGTGTGTATATTCAGCCTAGCAGCCCTCTGCTTTTAGTTATCACTGATACAACATGCCTGATTCTTGCCTCAGCTGTGAGTGTGGTGAAAGCGTGTCCTGTTTTACGTTTATTTACTAATCGTCTTGTTTTCAGCCTCTGCCAGGCTTGATATAGGTATAGAGCTTCCGAAACATACACATAACTGAGTAACAGATAACTGTGATTTGGTTACAAGGCAATAATTTAAGTTGACAGGTTTAGCTGATAACATAAAACACAAGAGAGGAATAGCATCAGTTTATAAATGTCAGCAGAACCCCTGCGAGTGAGTTGCTGCCTTGAAGACGACTCCGGTGCTGTTACTCCATCTAATATATTATAAGAAGAAATAAACAGATGTCTGAAAAAATCTGGCTGACCAAGATTAAAAGAATAGGGCTATAAATTTTTCCTTGGCATTGCTTTAAGCAACTTTCAGAGCAGACAGAGCATGTCCAAACCAGGTGAATTCTAGTGCACTAGAAGGGCCCTCCCAAGAGGAGGCCTTTGCAGGCTGTGGGTGCTGGGCATGTGGCAGCACCGGGGTGCGGGGAGCAGCCTAAGTCCAAGTGGTTGTGCTCCAGCTTCTGTGGCTGATGAAGGGATTAGATCGAGAATGGGAATAGCACCGTCCTAGCAGCACATTGCCACGGATTCAGTGTGCTCTGCCTGGAAAATGAGCACTGTCGCTTTGCTTTGGTGTTTATTCCCAATAAAGCCCTTGTCATCCATGCAGCAGCAAAGGGGCATTTAACCTCTGGAAGTATTTTACCTGTTGGATGCTTATCTTTTTGGCTGTGAGGGAAAGGGCTGAGTGACAGAGGAGCAGGTGGGTGGCACATCCCCACTGGGGACACTGGGTGGTATTCCAGGCCAGTAGATCCATCAACCAAGTTGATGCAGTAACACGTCCAAATCATTGTAGTGGTGGTTTAAAAACTTCCAAGGCTGTGATATTTTGTAAGCAGTAAAGAATGCAAAGCGGCTGTAGGGGGGAAGGAGTTTGCCGGCTTCCTCCTCCAACAGCTGTAGCCTCTTCTGTAGGTTTGTGGCAGGGTTTTTGCAACCATTTCTACTCACTGGATTGTTGATCTGGAGGTGGGAAATGAATGAGAATGGAAACTCCTCTTTCCCTTTGTAAGGAGCAAGGGACTGGGACAGGAGGAGATTGAGCAGCTGTAGGATTTGGAGGTCTCTGAAAAGTGAGACCATTCAGCTTCCATTCCATGACACAAACACCCAGGGTGCACCTCTTTGGACAGACACCTTTTATTTTTCTAAGGTGTCAAGGAGAAAATAGACCAGCAAATTGCTTAAATATAAACTTGTTTCTTTTCTATTTTTTAATTGAGTTTTATTTCCTGAATACAGCTTAATGCAAAGAATAAAATAAATTAATTCCTCTAGGCAAAAATGCTGTTAAAAGTATGGCTCTGTATGAACAGCACATGGAGCCATGTAATCGCTCACATCCGTATCGCTCCAGTGTGTGCTCCCAGTTGTTGAGTAGAATCGAATTATAGGGATCAAAGAAAATCAAGTGTTTTTAAGAGAAGCGTCTAGAAGCTACATCCCGGAACATGATTGAAATTCACGATTTCCAGCTTGCTCATTTAAATCTGCAATTTTAATCACATTATTTAAGTCAACCCACCCTCGAACACACTTTATGAATAATACTTCAAAATACCCCAAACTAAACAAGACTCAAGGCCCGTCTCAAACACCTGGAATATTTTTAAGTGACTGCGCCAATCTTTTTGTTTGAGAACAGAGACGTCTGTCTTGGTTTATTAATAAAGCAGCGTGTTTGTCCTGCTGTGGCATGAACCCGTGCTGCTGTGCACCGTGGTGACAAATCCCTCTAGCAACAAAAGCTGCTTCAAGACTGAGATTTCCGCTCTGGGGTTTGGATGGTCTCAGTCAAATCTTGTTTAGGAAAGTGCGAAGAAGCAGAAACAGAGAAGGTTTGTGTCTTCTGGGGTGGCAACATCCTTATATCGGTTGCGCTGGGTTTGTGAGCTCGTGCGCGCCGGGGCTCATGTTTTCTTTTATTTACTGCTCGCTGAAAATAGAAGCTGGGAGGGCTGGTCCCATGGGAGCTGCTCAGCCCTCCTAGAGGCTGCTCCCTTGCTTTCCTGTTTCATGTTTCTTTTAAGCAAAGCCCATCAGCCTCGTTCCTCTCCGCTGTGAACTGAGGGAGCTAATATGGCCAGATGCACCAGGAGCACGACAGCCGCAATATACTGTACTCTGCTAATGGAGACGTTTATTCCTGGCTGCGTCTGACAGTTCAGGAGTTGCCTCAGCGGACTGTGACCTGGGCTGGCCCAGGACTTGTCACCTGGTGAGGAAAGCTGATGGCTTTGGGAGGGGAAGGACCCAGTTCACCCTTCGCTTTCTCCCCTAAGTGGTGTTCGTACCCGTGCAGGGAAGATGTCTCCATGTACCTGTCTGCTCTGCACGCAGGGCCATTTTATTATGTATTTATCCTTTCCTTGCTGGCAGTCCCCTACCTCTGTGTCTTCTGAAGCAGGGAGAGGAGATGCAGTGTTGTCCTTTTTGTGGAGATCCTACAAACTCCTTTCTGACCAGCGTGTCCCAGCTGTGTTGCCTGTGAGGGGACAGCTCAGCTATCACAGCAAGTTCCTGCAAAGCTCCCCTTTTCCAAGTGGGAACATGCTCCTCTAGATAGACATATAGATTAAAGGTCTCATGTGTTGCATCTAAAGGATCAGGACGAGGTTTGGGTCTGCTGATGGAAAAGCGTGCCAAGTGTGGAGGAGGCATCTCTCGCCTGTCTTTGTGTAGCTTAACATGGGAAGATAATCACATCTGTCCCCTTACATACCCAACCAACACAACTTCCCATGGACAGGATATCACAGAATGTCTTGGGCTAGAAGGGACCTTTCAAGGCCATCCAGTCCAACCCCCCTGCAGTGAGCAGGGACATCTGCAACTAGAGCAGGTTGCTCAGAGCCCTGACCAACCTCACCTGGAATGGTTCTGGGGATGAGACATCAGCCACCTCTCTGGACAACCTGGGCCAGGGTCTCACCACCCTCAGTGTCAAAAATTTCTTCCTTCTCTCCAGTCTGAATCTCCCTCTGTTATGGCTTAAAACGCTCACCCCTTGTCCTGTCCCAGCAGGCCCTGCTCAAAAGTCTGTCCCCATCTTTCTGACAGGCCCCTTGGAAGTCCTGAAAGGCCCCAAGAAGGTCTCCCTGGAGCCTTCTCTTCTCCAGGCTGAACACCCCCAACTCTCCTAGCCTGGCCTTCTAGCAGAGGGGTTCTACCTTCTGGCCATTTCTGTGGCCTCCTCTGGACCTTCTCCTCCAGGTCTATGTCTCTCCTGTGCTGAGGAGAGACAATTTAGACACTGCAATGGACTGTCTAGGGAGGTGGTGGAGTTGCCATCCCTGGAGGTGTCTAACAAAAGATTGGATGTGGTGCTTAGTGACATGGTCTAGAGAGACCTTACTGTGGCCTTTCAGTACTTAAAGGGGCCTGTCAGAAAGATAGGGACAGACTTTTGAGCAGGGCCTGTTGTGATAAGACAAGGGGTGATGCTTTTAAACAAAAAGAGGAAGATTTACGCTGGAGAAAAGGGAGACATTTTTTACACTGAGGGTTGTGAGATCTTGGCCCAGGTTGCCCAGCAAGGTGGTTGATGTCTCATCCCCAGAACCATTCCAGGTGAGGTTGGCCGGTGCTCTGAGCAACCTGCTCTGGTTGCAGATGTCCCTGCTCACTGCGAGGGGGGTTGGACTAGATGACCTTGAAAGGTCCCTTCCCACCGAAACTATTCTGTGATTCTCTGAGGACTCTAGAGTTGGACAGAGTATGGTGAGAAAAAAAGGAGCTATCAGAAATGCACAGTGGTTTAGTAGGAAGACCTTCAAAATGTCTTTTCCTGGGTTATCTAAATGCATTTATACCTGCTGGATGGTTTTAGGCTTTGAAATGTTTTTATCTGAATTGTGACAAACATCTCAGTCTGTTGTAGGAAACACCAGGTCCTTTGATCAGTGAAATGTCTCTTTGGTCTTCAAGAGGGAGGGATCAATCTGGTCATTCCCTAGACTAGAGGATTTTGTCTTTGAGAACGTGTATTTATTGTATGAAATAATTATCCTTGTCTTTGCTTCCCTTTGCTAGCAGATGTTACCCGTCTCCTACATGCTGTATTATTTTAACCAAGGTATCTTTTTAGGTAGAAGGAAACAGATAAAGGAAAAGCTGAGCAGGGAAACCTCCCTGAGAAAGAGGAACATGAGCAGCTGTCTGGCTGGCTGTCCATCCATCCAGGTGCAGCTAAAATCCTATTCATTCAGCTGCCACTCTGCTCTCCTAAGCAGGCAGATTTCTTGCATTAAAAGAAACAAAGCAACCCCCGGAAGAAGCAACAAGCTATTGCCATCCCTCTGTCCCAGGGCCACCTCTGGCCGTCGCTGCGTGTTTGTGCTGAATTGTGACCGAGAAAAAAGCAGGATGAATTTCCTGTCTTCTCTGCATTTCAACCCAAAACTTAATGTATGCCTCACATTTCTGTTGGTGGATGGCAGTGATCATCTATTCCTTTTAATAGAGTATTTCCCAACCCACTCAGCCTCACCTCGGTACCTGCCTGTCCTCTGTGGTGTGCTTTGATTTCTCTCCGGCAGCTGTATTTTATGATCTCTACACTAATCAATGACTAATTCCCCTCTCTCCAAACAGTCTCCAAATCCAGCCCTGATGTGGAGTTTTAGTGCTCTCTTAGGATTTGGCCCAGGAGGGAGCTGGTGCTCTGCTGGGCTCAGGGTCCCTGCTCCCCTGTGGCACAGAGCCTGCCCAGGGACACATCTGGTGGGTCAGGGCGGCATCACTGCAGGGGTAAAGTGGTTCTGGGGTCAACGGGGCATTGCTGGAGGAGAGAGGGCCTGATGGCTAACAGCCAGCTCCTGGTCACTGTGTGGGACAGGGCTTTGCTGTCTTTCATGAAGGGGTATGTGCCTTCAGCTTCCCCTTTGTACATAAAGTTGGAATAACGCACATGCTCTAAAATAGTCCGACCTTTGTTTGCAGGTCAAGCCGTTCCAGCAGGGTCACATGTACGATTAAACCTGCAGACGGGAGAGAGAGAAGCCAAGCTCCCAGAGAGCGAAAATCTAAAAGGTGACACAAGAGAAGAGAGAAGGAGAAAAAGGTGCAGTGATGTGGAACATTGGGGGTGGGTGAGCTGCGGGATTCATGGCTTTCGTTAGAGGCCGGCTTCTCTGGTGCTCTCAGTTGCTGTCTCTTCCTGAGACTTAACCTCTACTTTAAGGGTTCAGCACCGAGAACTGAGTCATGTCCTTTGCAATCCCTTAGGGAAGGCAGTAGAACTGCCCCAAGTATGTCTGCAAAGACACCTTCATGGCTTCTCATGCCATGACACTGAAACTAAATTTGCTGTGTGGCTTCTCTGAATGACCTGTAGTCCTTGGAAACAACTGCAGCAATCACCTGAAACTCCTTGCAGAGCTTGAACTATCAGAGCAGTTATGAGGGGCTCTCTTTGGGTTGACCCGAGGCAGACGATGTTGTTTTTGGCTTGGTGCAGTCAGCAGGCTTGTAGCATTCATCTGCACATCAGTTACTGCCGACGTTCTCCTCAGATCACACAGCTTCCCCTGCACTCACATTTTAACATCTGCTTTAAACGTTTCCCTGGTGCTGACTTTCCCCTTGGCACGCTCCTAACAAAACCAGGCTTAGCTTTAGGGAAGTTCCTGCACTAAAGCATGTGGGATTTCCCCCTGCTTCCCTCACTCCCCCAGTTACTCCTATTCAAAGCTTCATGATGCCTCCATGGCTGGCTTCCCTTTTTTCTGCACGAGAGTGTTTGTGGCCCAGAAAAACACCCCCTGGACCAATGCGATAGAAGTGAACAGCACTGCAACATGGTTTTTAGCATTTCTGGGTCATTTCTCCTTGGATTTACCCTTGTGTAGGTCGATCATCAGAATTTCAGCTGTAAATCTCCCTGTTCGAGCCTGCACGTCTGCAGCAGTGATTTAGCAGCACCATGGTGCTTTTTTGGTTTTCCTTGGAAGCATTTCCTGCTTTTCTCTATTGCAACATAGAATTCAAGGGCATAAATTAATCAGCTATTTTTATTGTGTTAGGACTTGAGATTATAGGTGAGCGTGCAGATTACAGAGCCTTTTTTTGATTGTTAGGGTGAGCTGTCTGCAAACCACATGCAAAATGTAGCACTCGGACTAATTTTTCTTGAGTGCAGAGGTTTTCTGCGTGTTTTAAGTGAGATGCATGGAGATATAGCACTCCCAGCTCCTTTCCTTCTGATGTTATCCATTGCTAGTATATCATAAAGAAACATTACGGATCCAATTGTTCTCTCCTTACACATTTTGTTTTGTTCCCTCTGCAAAGGCTGGGCAAGGTGGACGTTGACTCAAATTCATTCACATCCCAGGAGCTCAAAAAGGCATTGGCTAAAATGAAGGAAAGTGAGAAGGCAGAAAGAAAGGTAAGTAAAGAGAGTTCCCTGTTTCTAAAGCAATGCACCGTACACAGATGTGAACACCCTGCATTACACATCTCAGAAATAGGACAGTTGAAGTAATTCCTTGGGAAAATACTGTGGAGACTCATCTTCTGGTGAATATGGACCTAAAATATCCTTGCTAGCCTGTTAGTGAGAGAGTTCCCTGGGAAACTCTCACCCCTTATTGTACTATTCCTGGGGTTTCAGCAACCATGGAAAACTTTTGTTCAGGTCTGGTTTATTCATTTCTAAGCTGTTTCTAAGTACTTAAGTATATTCTCACAGTTCAGGGTGTTTCTCATTAATAATTACCCTGTGGGCTGTCGGGGGGAGCGGGGCTGCA
The DNA here is from genome assembly GCA_033439905.1 of Ceryle rudis. Taxonomy (NCBI): domain Eukaryota; kingdom Metazoa; phylum Chordata; class Aves; order Coraciiformes; family Cerylidae; genus Ceryle; species Ceryle rudis. The sequence goes on along the minus strand of JAAGNO010003494.1, from coordinate 33,410 downwards.
GTGATGGAGTGGGCTGGGATCAGCAACGGATCAGTCATCAGAAGCTGCTGCTTTCTGGGCTTTACTCAAGTGGGTGAGACCTCAACTAGCAAACCGGACACACAGTGGCCACATAATCACAGAAAAAGTGACTTCCAAACGCTTGTGTGCACCCTCACACCGATTTCCTTTCCATTGTTTGAATGTATTTTTATCCTTCATTTTGATTTATTTGTTCAACTGCTGCTTGGCTCACATGAATGTCTGGATCACAGAAAGGTCTGCAGACCCCCAGGGCAGACTGGACTGCAGCCTGATGGTATTTGGAAAGGAAATTACTTTGCCATTCACTATCCTTCTTGATTTAGGCTTCCAATCTCATGCCCTGGCTGGTAAAACCCAACTGTCTGTGGTGAAACATAGGCTGAAGTTACTTTATGTGAGCTGCAAGTTTCCCATTTAGTTACAAACAGTCCCCAACCTGAAGTAAAATAGAATCTTAAGTGGTGCTTTCAGGCTGGGAGCCAGTCCCCAGCCACTGCCATGACACCGGTGGGACCATCTGCGACTCCTCAGGTAGATCACAGCCCATTCTCCCTCTCCCACTCAGCAGCAGCTCCTTAGGCCCTGGCTTCTCCTGCTGCCTTGACGTTGTCTCAGGCAAAGGCAAACTGAGATAGGAGTTGAGGCTCTAAAGTATTGGAGTTGCAGAAAGTATTTATTCCCACCCCCTGCCTTTCTGGCATCAGAGCATTATTTCCTTTTCTGTAGGATTATTTATGTGGCAGCCAGCATTACTGGTAGCAGGACTTCTTGAAATGAGTATCATTTCAATGCAAAAATTAGTGATAGTCTATTATGTGAGAATAAGCCACATTTAAAAAAACACCCTGCTAGAACAGCTATTGTGCCAGCAACAGGGCCAAGCCCAGCTACACCTAATGGAACTAAAGTACTCCATTTAAAACTGCTCCTGCAGGGAGCAAATTCATCCTTGAAGGAACTGTGTCAAAGTAAATTGAGTTACACCAAGTGTGTTCCCATCTCTGCACTAGCAAAAGCAATTCTGGGTGATTGGGGTGGGGACAGCATTCCTGGAGTAATTAGGCCAGTAGTCATTAGCGCGAGTGCACGGCCACCATTAGATTGACAGTCCTTTCACCTCCACCGCTCAATTTGTTCCTTCCCTGCTGGCGGAGGAGCAGGGCAGCGCTTTGCATCCACAAATCCTCTACGTGAGGCTCGCTCCTCTATAAAAATCTATTTTGATATTTGTATTTGACAGAACCCCTTTCAGAAGGGGCTTTCTTGCTTTCTCTTGCTCTTGGGGCAGCCCGTCTTCAGTCTGGCCTCTCTGCTTCCTCCATCCCCTGAAGCAGCAGGCTCTGGCCCTGCCTGTCCCAGTGCCACCAGTGATGATGCTGGAGAATTGGTCTCTGCTGGCTGTGGGGCTCTCTCAGATCTCTGGCAAAGCTGCTTTCTCCTCATTGCAGCCCTTGGGGTGCTGTTTGTACGAGGAAGACCAGCCACGCTGCAGGACGAGCTGTCTCCTGGCCAAGCCCCACAGCACAGCTCTTCAGCCACCCCCAGCTTGCAGCCAGTCCTCGTGCCTTGCTCTCTGGCAGCTCCAGTCCCCGGCAGCAAGTGCGTGCGTTTCCCTGAGAGATAAAGCCGTCCTGAAATGTCTTCAGTGATTGGGATGATGAAAGCATCTTTGTACACATCGAAGCACATCTCCTTGATGTCACTGGGCAGTTCAGGCTGGCCAGGACCTCCGGAGGTCTCCAGCCCCACCTCCACCTCCAAGCAGGGTCAGCTGTGAGATCAGGAAGGTTGCTCAGGGCTTTTTGCAGCCAGGTCCTGAGAACTTATAGGCAAGTGGAGGACAGCAGAGCTGCCTGCCTGAGGGCTTCATGTTGCTTTGGAAGGCGCGCAGGACATAGAAATGGTGTCCAAAGCCCTAGGTTCAGGCTCAGGAAGTGCTTGCTGTTATCTAAGGCAGGTCTCTGACAGATAACCAGGTTCCTGGACTTGTCAGAAGGACCCTCCAGTGCTGCCCCTGCATCTCTGATACGCAGCAGTAAATCCATTCGCACAGACAGCCAGGTCCCCCTTGTAAAGTTGGGGCTGGGGTTTCCTTCCACATCTTCCTTGGCTCTCTTTATCATTTGCCTACATATCTGCTTTCCTCTTTCTGCTTTCAAGGCCCATGAAGAAGAGGTGAGGAAGAAGTTCCGGCCCATAGAGCAGCTGAAGGAGGAGTTTGAAAAGCTGAACGTGAAGATGGAAACAGATTATGAAATCATGGTTAAATTAATCAGAAGATTCAACAGCTCTGCCTCCACGCTGGATGAAAAAGTGGCGGCACTTTATGATCTTGAATATTATGTGCACCAGGTAACAAAAATGCTTTAGTAACTACCGTGTCAAATCCGGGGGATACAGTGTCATAAATGTGGTTTTATTTTTCTTATCGGTCTCAGGTAATACAAATTGCTTAATTATCATAATCCTGGGACAATAGCAGACAGCAGAGGGCCACTGCAGGCTTATTTTTATATCCAGGTTTGAATAAATCATCACTCGTGCCAGTAGCAAACGGTTTCCTAGGGGTTAGTGTTACCTGATTTAGTTGCCTGTTCACAGGCTTCTTTTCCTTCCTTCTCTTTTTCTTGTTTTATATGCTTAATGTTACGAAACAGGGTTTTATCTGCCAGTAGAGTGGTGGCTAAGAAAATAAAGATTTTTCTCGCTCCTTCCACGGACAGCCTCAGTGGTTGTAGGTAGGTGCTGTACCTCAGTTCGCAGAGGACATCTGAGTCCCGGCGAAGCCGACAGCCACCCAAACCCTTGGCTTTTGTCCTAGCATGAGTAAGAAGTGGTCTGCAGAGCCTTGCTTACTGCTGGGCCGGTGGCCACAGTGACTGAAGGCTCGGGCAAACGGCAGGTTGCTGAGCATCAGCTGAGCTGTGCTCAGAGCCTCTGCATGACGGAGAATGTATTTCCTGAAATCTCACTTCCTCAGGTTCATGCTCACATGTTTTTCCCCCTCCTTCTGCTCTCTCTTGCTCTGCTTTCAGCTCCCACATGTCCACCTCCTGTTGGTTGCCAGCTGTGGGCACATCGCTTTCCTCCCTCATGCTCAGTGCCTTCTCACACTGCAGCAGCTTGGGTGGGTGTCTGGGTGTGTCCTGTTGCATGGGAAGGGACTGGGCTTCTCCCTGCCTAGTGATGATGGGGAGAATCTGGAGTGAACTGGGAGAGTCTCCAGTGACATGTCAGAGAGTGAACTGGACAACTCCCTGGATCCATTCCAGGTGAGGTTGGTCCAGGGCTCTGAGCAACCTGCTGTAGTTGGAGATGTCCCTGCTTCCTGCAGGTGTATCAGACCAGATGACCTTTAAGGTCCCTTCCAAACCATTCTCTGATAACTCTTGGGAGATGCCAGTGCAAGATATTTCACCTGGAGTGGCACTTCTTTAAGCCAAGAGTGGTGTTTTGGGGGAAGGTAGCTGAGTGAATGTCCTGCTGAGAGAGGGAGTCCAGGTACCAGCTAATAAAAGTGTTATTTCCAGGGCTCTTTGTCTCGAATTTCCATGGTAAATTTCTGTCATACGCATGCAGAGGCTTCCTTGCTGTTTGTACTCAATGCTTTTGTTTCACTGACGGCATCTGTCTGACTCAGAGAATAAGTGTGAACAATGGGCACCCAAAGAGCTTCACATTTGTACTCAGGGCTAATTCTGTCTGGTTAAGGGTGCCAGATCATCAGGCCAGCATGCTAAATAATAACCCCCAAACACCCTGTGATGCTTTGGATTCCAGCTATTAAGCTGGAGTCTTCCCAGCATAAAATCCTGCCTGCTTGGAGCGCAGGATGGGGCAGACAATTTCAGAAAGGCGGGAGGAGCAGGGAAGTGATCCCTGCTCCCTGTGTGGGGACTGGAGTATCAAAGGGAACCACAGCCAGCATCAAAGGGGTCAGAGAGGGGGAGCTGGCAGGGAGGCTGGCATGGAGCACAGAGGACTCCTTTGTGCATCAATCACAACGTTGCTCTGTGCCCACGCTGGCGGGGCAGATGGCTGGGCAGCACCTTCTCATCAGGCAGGAAGCTGATAAGAAATATGACTTGTCTCTAAGCCAGCGTGGCTTTTCCTCCTCTTTCTTCTTCCAGCTAGTTGAATGCATCCAGAGCATTATCTCTGCTTGGTACTGACTTTAGCAGCACTGCCTTAATGTAATTACTGAACGGCAGCCAAATACGCTTGTGCCCCATAACCCTGGAAGGGCTGAGTTTGTCAGGAGTCCTTTGTGGCGAGCCACGGCCGTACCGCTGAAGGATGGGGATCCTTGCAGGGGTGGGTGGCCCAGGACAGTGTGCACCCACGTGCGGGACCAGAGAGGGCTCTGCTGCTCCCTCATCCCCCAGCCTCCCTCTGAACGGTAACGTGCCATGGCTTTCAGTAATTGTTCAGCTCCCGGCCATCCTGCTGCTGCCCCTGGGGCACAAAATGCCCCATCGAGTGGAAAACGCCACATCTCATAGGGTTTGCAAGCAAAGGCTCCTCACTCTGTGGTGTGGTCATGAGCATCCTGGAGCACTGGGACGTGAAGCAGCATATGCCTCCAAGCTTGCTGCAAGGGAGCGGAGGGGAAGCCACGGCCAGTGCTGAGCTAGGGGAGAGATGCTCTCTGCTGCTCTTGAAGAGTCAGCCCAAGGGCTCTGTGTTTGCTCAGCTTTTGGTTGCCACCTCTGGTTTGCTTCTCATCAGTCAGGATTCAACTTGGCGTGTTTGGGAGCCCATCTTGGAGAAAGAGCAGGATGGTTTGGCTTTCCGGGTTATCTCTAACGCATAAAAACCAAATGCAAATGTGAAGAGGCCAGAGCATAACTCATTTATAAACAGAATTCACAGTGCTTGCACAGCAGTGTGCAGAGCCAAGACCCATTCTCATGCATTGCAGGCTCTTTCTCTCAATTATTTACTCTCCTTATCTGTCTCTCTCCCCTCCTCTGACACACTACACCATTCCTCACTGCTAATTTCCTCTCCGTTGTGTACGGTTGACATGCTGCTTTTCCTTGCTCTCATTTTCTAACGTTTTCTCCCTTGCCTTCTCTCCCCGTTTTCTTTCTGCTCCGATTCAAAGCTGCTCCCTGAATAGCTGCTGTCATATTTACTCTTTCTTCCATCCCGTTCCTCACCCACCTTGCCTCTGTACTTTACTCAAGAGCTCTTTTGATCATTGGCTTTCTTCTGCACCTTTTTCAGTGGACTGAAGTGAGGCGCGAGCTGCTGCCGCACAGCATCTTCCGCTCCCCAGAGAGGTTAATACCTTCAAGTTGTTGAGTTTGGGGGTTTTGTTGGTTTTAAAACAGTGAGTGAGGGAAGGAGCACTCACAACAGACTCCAGTTAAAAAAAAAAATAAAAAAAATCTTCAAAATAAGGTTTACAACACAATCCATATTCTGCAGCTGAGGTGTCTCGCTGACGCAGGCCTGAAGAGCTCTGGTTACAGCGACAGTTGGCTTTACCACGACTGATGCTGGATGCAAACTTCTGCCTGTCTGTGCATTCCCTCTTGAGCAGAAGTCAACATCCAGTTCCAGCATTAAAACAGCCTCAGGACTTTTTACAGAGGCTGAGCAATAAAAGGACCCACTGGTAGCTGAAATTGGGTTGCTGCACAGATTTCTTTGTAGACAAAGATGGGCCTGCAGGAAAGTAAGAGTTCTGGCAGGTCCAGTTTATAGGGACAGTTAAAAGAATAGGATCTGAAAGGCTACAAAAGCTGCTGCAAAGCCTGAATCAGCCCCAGAAGCCCTGCCGAGATCAGCTTTCTGTCGCCGGCTTTGCAGAGGGCCAGCAAGGGGTGGGTATTGTCCCTTTGGGGAGAAGAGATGAGCTGTAGCTCCCCGGGTCCAGCTTTGGTAAAGACATACCCATAGGACATAAAGCTAAGTAGCTTCTTCATTCTCTCGGCTACCTAAAATATCTGACTTATGGCCAATTTTGGTGAAGGTACACGGTAGAGATAAAAATAATGCTGAGCGTGAAGTCACAGTTGACTAGAAGAGCATCCAGGCTGAGCCCGATGTCCCTAGCATGCCCTGCAGTGTTTGTCCTGTCCCACCCCATCAGTGGGGTCTGCTGTCTGAAGCTGGGGAGGTCCATTTGCCCGGCTGATAATGCATTTTTATGTTCTACTGATGCTGCTAGCGTGTTTTTACATTCTGTTTCCATCTACTGACAAAAGCTGTTGTCTCACTGGGTTTCAGGGAGGAGAAGTGTTGAAATTCTGAGCCTGAATTTTTTTGCACTCATAATTCTGAGCGTTTGGCAGATTCCCCTTTAAACTACCAGAAAAAAGAAAAATCCTTGAAGACCAAAATGCATCGATCGGACTTTGGACCGAACTTTTTACTTAGAATCATTTCACAAAATCATGGAATGCTTTGAGTTGGAAGGGACCTTTAAAGGTCATTTGGTCCAACCCCTGACTACTTGAAGCACTTGGTGCCGTTTCTCTAAATTTTGTCAGTGAGCCACTTGGAGCCCTTTTCTAATCTCCTAGAGAACAGCTGCCTGCTGTGATTTGTGCTTGGTTAGCCCCACGCTGCCTCAGAGTCAAAGATGGATGAATCCCCACTAATGTTTCAACTTCTTCCTACTGGCAGTCAGTCCGGTATCGTTTGCTCGAGAAAAATCACTGCTCAGGCTGCCCTGAGGGGAAGCTCCTGGCTGACCCTTCCCAGCAGGGCCTGGCTTTTTCTTTTCCCGTCCATGGGAAATTGTTGCCTAAAACGGATGAAAACCTTCTGGGACGGCCTGTGCACCTTGCTGCGAGCACCTTGCTGCCCGTGTAACGTTCCTGCTGACAGGCTCTTAAACATTCCTCACTCCTAGTGCGACAATTAGTGCACCAATTAATTAATTGCATTTGCCAAACATACAATTCCCTGGGTGCCCAGGAAAGGTCTGCTCAGGTAAGAGAGCAAAGAACTGGGTGGTTTTGACATCATCAGATCTACTGAATTTTCAACATGGCCTGAATTGCTGAAATAGGTGTCAGGACTGGTTTTGAGAGCTAATCAAAGTATTTGAGTTCTCAGTGATGCCTTCAGCATGTACTGATAGCCACCTGCCAGCAGCCCCTGCTCCCACAGCCCTGGTGGCTGCTGCTCCCAGGCAGCAGTGGATGAAATTCAAGCTGCGGTCATTCCCTTTTAATGTTTCATTGCTTGTACAACTCAGCGCTCGTTAGACTGGCAGGGAAGAGATGCTCTGCTTTCTGCAGCAACGTGTTCTCCGAGAGTTCTTGAGTGGAGTCTGGCTGGGGGGTTTGTACTGATGGGGACCTGCTCTCTCCCAGGTGGACAATGCCAAGGACTTCCTCTCCATGGGTGGACTCCAGCTTGTGATCGAGGGGCTGAACCGCACCGAGGCCACACTGAAGGAGCACGCTGCCTTCGTCCTGGGAGCCGCGCTGTCCGGGTGAGCTCCATCCCGCCTTGGCTGGGAGAGTGAAGACCTGGGGAGACCAGATGGGCTCTGTGCTTCTCTTCGGCTCTCATGATTTATTTCTAATATCAGGAGCTGAAAGCTTCTCTCATCCTGTGAGACAGCAAATTGTCTTCTCCCCTGCTCAGGCCTTTCCTTGCTGCACCACTTAGACTGGTTTTCTCGTCAGCGTGTCCTCACCCTGCTCGTTAGACTTAGCCAGAAGTAACTCAGCGTGGAAGCTGTGATTGTTTCCTGATTTCCTTCAGTCCCTTGTTTTCACAAAGTCCGAGGGGAATAATTCTGCCTTCCCTTCCTTCCCTTTCACAGCCCTTTCAGGGGGAGATCACGAGGATGGTGCAGTTACGAGCACTCCAGGCAGCACCTTTCTCCCTCCTGCCCCTTGCTCCCAGGCGACTTTAGGATAGTGAGATGCTGATTGTGGAAATACAGCAACTTTCCTGGTCTTTTGGGGAGGGGGGTTTAGCCCAACAGACATGTGCCTCAGACACCAGAGGGCTGGCAGTTAGACAGGGTTGGGAATGGGGTCAGCAGGCTGAATCCAGAAGAGGCCAAAACCCACTGGGGCTCACTCCTCTGCAACCTTCTCTAGGGGGACCTGCCTTGGCAAGGCAGTTGAACGAGATGATCTCCAGAGGTCCCTTTCAACTCCTATCTATCTGTGATACTGTGAGACTGGTCTGAAGGATGTTTGTGGTTCATTGGCGTGGCTGTTGCCCAAAGGAGCCCAGCCAGCCTCATGCTAGGACATAGCATGTAGTGCTGCGGGTGGTACCGTGTTGGCTCAGTTCGTTCTATTGGTGACCTTCTTGTTTTCTGGGCTTTGGGGCTTTATGGTGTGTGTGTTGCATATTCAAGGGTGCAGAGGCTTTAGAAATGCATTGGATGGACCCAGACTCCAAGGTCAGAAGTGCAGAGTGAAGATTAAAAGTCAGTACTGTTGGATCTGCATGTTTCTGTGCCTAAAAATACGGTCACCTTCTCCACTGTTATAAGTTATTTATTGCTTAGTCTAAGATATAGTCTACAAATCTGCATTTCTCTCATGATGTTCCGTGCGATGCGGTCAGTCCTCAGCATGTGTGAAGTAACACTGTACCCAGGAAAGGATCCAGCTTGTCTTTGGAAACAGCATTTGACTTACTGACCACAAGGAGACAGGCTCTTTTACATCAGAAACAGACCTGCTTTTCATTTTCTGGCATCTCTTAATGTTTGAAGTGATACTGTAATTGTTTCCTGAGGTTCTTTAATTGCAGGTAGACACTTCATGATATGTTTCTTAAAGAGAAAATCCTGCAGAGGCTCTGGAAACGTTTGTAGGTAACTCACAAACTGACAAGGGCTGTTAAATCACTTCTTTCCCGATTTAGCTAATGGGACATGATTGAGACTCAAGAAATTCACTGTCTCACACTACGAGCATGTGACAATGGCCATGAAACTAATGGGTTTATATAGTATTCTCAATTAATTGCTAATGCCTTTCTTTGGACAGAAGCAGTCTCTTTGCTAATATGACAATATTAAAATACAGCTTTGGAAACTTTTAGACCTTTTTTCCTTTAAAGGACGTTCTGACAGATGGTAATTTTGAGTGGTTCAGATGATGTATTGTCTGAGAGCTTGGTTTCAGAATATAATGCCTGGGATTTGGGTTTGCTGTTTTTTCCCCTTGCTGTGCTTTAAGCTTTCTCAACAGGCACCTATGTGCCAACACGTCTGCTTTCTGCTATCTGCTTAATTTGTTTGTTCGTACATTTTGTCAGCTTACTCCGTGCTCCATTTAAACTGCCGCGGGCATTTCAAGTACTTCACGTTAAGCATTTTCTAACGTCTTGTGTTCTTCTGAGGGGTTATTTCCTTCGCTCCTGGTTGTTCCTGGGGGCCTCAGTTAGGTGGTAGGACATTCCAGTAAATGCCCAGAGGTGCCACAGCTCACTGAGCTGTAGGAGCATGATCTGATCGTGCTGGGTGTGCCTGCGGCTGGTATCAGATCCTACGCTGGATGCTGAGCCATGCCTGGGCAGGAGGTGATAGGCTGCTGCTCACCAAATTGGTCTGTGGCCACCTTCCAGGTCTCTTCAGCCAGGTTGGCTTAGGCCAGTGATTTCCAGCCAGGCAAACCTTCCCAGAGGAAAATCGGGGCATGTTGATAGCACTTCCTCATCAGAGGAGGTCATCAACTCCTGACATAGCTGAACCTGGAAGAGGGAGTTTGATGTTGTCTGCAAGCAAGCAGTTTTATGTGGGAAGAAACCACTGGACAGTGAGCAGTTTCAGGCATGTTTGGATCACATCCAGAACTTTTCAGCTCTTAAAAATATCTGTCTCTTCTCCAGATTTGCACTGTCCTTAATGTGGATCAGACAGTGAAGCAGGTAAGGGATGGAACATCTAGCTGCATCACCCAGGTCTTGCCTTCCAGCAGTCCAGCTGGGACCTGGCTCAAGAAGTCTGGCTGTGCTGAAAACCAACCTGGGACCACAGGGTTTTCAGGTAGATCAGCACCTTAAGCCAGTGGGCCAGATGGCTGGCCAAGGCATTGTGTCAACAAAGGCAGGAGGAGGAGAAGGCACAGCAGGGAGAGCTTGGGATTTCTCCCTCCCGATATTCCTCCTAGTTATTTAGGTTAAACTGGACTTAAAAAGCAGCCTTAGCGCAGCAGAGTTTGGTCCTCAAGGCAAAGGGTCCCAGGGTCTAACTGCCAGGGCACTGCCTGCACTGACACCATCCTCCTGGCACCCCTCTGCCTGTCTGTGAGCCTCTGCCATGGGACAGGGTGACCTGATAGGGAAGAAATCAAGATTCCATTGCCTGTTTCTCTTATATGTCCTTTATCTCAGGCATTTGGGTTTTAATCGCCAAGCCTGTGACCAGATCAAACATCGTTCCATCTGGTTGAGTTGTCTGAGCGGTGCCCTTACTGTGACTCTGAAACCTCATCGCAGTCTTACTGTTTTTTAAATCTTTGAACAAAATGTTTTCCATTCAGCAGTTTGCAAAAGTAAACTTCATTTGAACAATCCTCAAGTGCTCTGATTGCAAATAAAAGTTAAATGCGCTAACAAAAATAATTGCTAGGCATGTGGGATTGTACATTTAGGTATCCATAATTCACTAACAGTATATGCCAATACACAACATTATCTGGATTTTCGGTGATTGCATTAGCATAAAAGCATGTTAGCATTTATCCTGTGGTACTAACATTTAAATATATATAAGTATGAAATATTAAGATACGGCATTTTGGAGGCGAGCAAAACTACTGTCTGTAAAATGTTCCTGCCTATTTTTGAAGGTACACTCCAGTATCTTCGGATGACAATCAGCATTCGCACCATTGGGTCCAAACATTGCAAAAATGTCAATGTTTTATGCAAAGAGGAGCTATATTAAGCTAAACAAGATTGCTGATGAGAGAAGTGTCTTCTGATGTCCTCTAAAGCTATTTACAGGCAGCATCTTCCTTTGTTCGTAGCGCAGCCAGGCCTCTGCGCAATTTGTGTCTAGATGTTTCACAAGACTGGAAACGTTAGCCAGAAAGGATTAGGCTGGTGATTAAAACCTCGATTTTTAAAAAACTTTACCTCCAGGAAATGTTTTTCCACACCAATAATTTGAACATTTTAATATTTTGTAATAAAAGGATTTTTGTAATCCGTTTAGAAGGGGAATAGTAATTTATGTTGAAGGCACTCTTGCAGCTTTATCCCAAATGCTTCCCATACGCTTAGGGGTGAACTGGAGGTGAGAGTGGAGAGAAGCTAAAGCTGCGGGACCTTCAAGGCAAAGAGAAGCAGTGCACATTTCATGGCGAGAAGGCAGAAAGTCCAAAAGCTCAGATTTTGGCAGGGCCAAAGTGGGGAGCCAGGAGGAAAGTAGCTTGTGCAGCTGCATTGAGAGGTTGGTGCTGGTTTGGCCAGTCCTTTCAAAACCCACATGCTGCTCAAACAGAGTAGCTGAGGATGGGATTTCAAGCTGATGGTCCGAGCTTGGGTTTGCCATATGTCCTAGCAGGAGGCAGGGCAGTCCCGGCCGGGCTTCCAACAAGCCCGGTGTTACCAGGATCACGCTGTTCCCTCTTTTGACCCTGCATGATAAAACCAGTGTTACAGGACTTGGTAAAGACTTGGGAGTAAAGTTGAGAATCATCTTGCAGCAGCACTCAGGAGTTTCCTAGGGAGGGCTCGCATCAGGGTATTGCTTGTCTTAACCATTTTCCATGAAATTAAACCCCTTAAACGATGACAATGTGCATTGTGAGCATCCCAATCACCATTATCTGCCTTACCCAGCTCATAGCTTGCACCAGCTTGGCACAGCGAAGAGAGGCATAAAACATGTCTCTGCTTTTTCCAGTAAGCCTAAAAGAATTGCCCGGGGTGCTGGGCTCCGTGGCCTCCCTGCACAGGGCTGTGCTGGGGTGTCCCAGTAGTGCTCGGCATCCTGATACCCAGCTGGTTTTGGTTTCACTTTCTCTGGGAGGAGGGATGGGGCAATATTGTCTGCCCACCCCAGCTCTGTCTGTCAGTATGTCAGGTGTGTCCATCCTCCTCCGATGTGCAATTTCCAGCACCAGCTTCTTGAGGATGTGGAAAAAGCTGCCACCAGACTGATTTTGAATGAAGTCCAGCTTTGCACTGAAACCGGTTGCCACTCACTGGTGTTAAATAACGTTAAGGCCCAAACAATAAACCCAGGAAAAGTAAAATTAAAGACCTTGCTTCAATGCTGTCTTGTAAGGACATAAGAATGTTTGGGCAGAGGAATAAATCTCATTAGCTTAACAAGCACTGTCCCTACCCATTTATTTCAAATCCATCTTCATGTTCATCCCTTCCTCCTTCAGCTTCTCTTTTTACATCCTACAATCTTTGCCCATCTCTTTATCCATTTTCACTGTTTTTTTCAGTGGTCTTGTGTGCCAACGCCAAGTGTTTGCCACCTCCCAGTTGCAGCAATTCCAGTTCAGCTTTCTGCCCACTTGTAACTTCTTGCTTTGTAGATTGTCTCTGCTGTTTTTACTTGAACTCCTGACTTGTGTGGAGTTATCAGCCTCACTGCACTTAATTTCAAATTAATTTGATTGGGTCACCTCATTTTTTTTCTGTAACAATAATGAACTCAACCTATTTAGCCTTTCTCCATTATGGATAACCTTAACAAAAACTGCAGTGCGGTATAAAACTGTGTTTCATCATTATGGTTAATTACACAGAAGAATAAATCCCTAAACATTTTTCAGCGTCTGAAATCTAACAAGAAAGTGTAATTAACAATTAAATAGTAAACTGCCATCCTGGTGCTCTCAGGAAGATGGGGAGGGCAGAGCCTGCAAGAAAAGTCTAGAATCTAAGGTTTGCTCCTGGTTTTGTTTTCATAAATGCTCCGGTAGTTTAACTGCTGAGGAGATGCTGGCAGTGCTGGGGGAACAATTGGACTCAGTGATTTTAAAGGTCTCTTCCAACCCAAACAATTCAATGATTCTGTGTTTTCTTCAGATGCCTGCTACTGCTGGAGAGTTGACAAGGTGGGATGGACATTTTGACCTCACACTGTGGGACTGGCTTTAGACCAAGAGTGGTGTCACTTCTGTAAAACGTGGGAATTCTGGAGTGAGTTACCCCATCCAGAGAGTCTGGGTTGGGCTGGCACAGCAGGCTAAGCAGTGAGGATGCTGATGGCTAAAATGGGAGTGTTTGGCCTCACATCAGACTTCAGCAATGAGCATCCTGCACTGTTCCCCCCATGGGGAGAACCTGCTCTGTTATCATAGGTCTCGGTCTCAGCCTCAACAATGGAGGTGGTCTCTTCCTTGATGCAGGAAGGTCTCTTCCACCTCCACATGGATGTGAGCACTCCCAGAGCTGTGCAGGGTCTCGCTGGTTCCCTGCTGCTTGCTGTTCTGAGACCTGTGTGAGGTGGCCTTACCTGAAAACAGCCCTGCGGAAGCGCTGGCGCTGCCCAGGGACGTGGCAGGTGTGCTGGGCAGTGCTCAGCAGCACCTTCTCTTGAGCAGGAAGGTTGGTGACACAACCTGCAGGAAAAACTCATTGCAGCCAGGTTGTGCAGTATGTATAACACACTGTTTCTGTCTCTTCTCCTTTAGTAAATGCTCTCTGCTGAAGCGCTTGAGTTACTGTGGTGGTTTCCATTTAAAATACCCGTTTGGATGGGTTACCTAATTGCTTTCTGTGGAAAAAAAAAAAACAGCACAAACTTGCTGTTCTCAGTGTAGACCTAGTTTCATCGCTGGGCACAACACGTATCCCTCTGTCTCTTCAGCTGCTATTTATTCATCCTCCACATTCCCTGTTTATCCTTTTTACCACAGCCTCTGCACTCCCCTAATGGCTTCACAAACTTCAAAGATTTTTCCTACCTAACCAGCAACGTTATTTTTCCTGACCTGCTGTGGCTTTCCCGTGTCGTGTGTTCACCACCGTCCCTCCAAGTAATAGGTGCAAAATGCTCCACAAAGAAGAGACATCCACGTCTCCTCTTTAGTCCCAGTGTGCAGGAGGCTGTACAGCCGTAGTTGATGCCTTTCAGAAGGGAGGCTGAAAAAGTCCATTGAATAGAACAAAGAGGCGAAGAATGGGAGGAAGATGAACAATGAGAGCAGGAAATGCAGGATCCAGCCTCAATTATGTACCTGCTCCCAGCAGGGTTTGGGGTGGACAGAAGTGACCCAGCGATTACGATTACAGCTATTGTCTGAGCCTTGTATGGGAGCACACAGATCCCAGCTCGTCCTTAGTAGGTCCTGCTGGGTGCACCCTCCTGCCCTTTCCCTGATTGCAGCTTTTGTTGGATTTAATTGCAGCAGGCTGTACGCAGGGAGCATGCCGAGGCAGATCCAGACAGGTTTGCCATCTGAATGGTGGTGGCAGCAGAACTGGGCTTTCGGAGAGATGCTGGGGGGCTGTCCTTAGCTCCCATGGGCCTTTGGATTTAGTCAAGTTTACTCGCTGGCCTGTTGTTCTCGCTCTCTTCCCCTGGTGCCAACGACAGGCAGGCAAAGCTGCTGGACCCAGAGCAAGATGGCACAAGTCAGCAGCCACAGGCTTCCGTGGCATCTAAGACTGGCCCTTGCCTCTCCTGGTTGAAGTGGGATCAAGTTCCAGCAAGGAACCTTGTTCTCGCATTGGCATGTCCCAGCCTACCTGTCCTCCTGGTACTGTGTTTGATAAGTTTTTCCTCCTCTCTCTATTCATGTACTTTAATATGCATTGAAACAGTTGATTATTCATCCCTGAAGACGGTTCCTCAGGTCTTCCACCAGATCACTGCCAGCTTTGGCCCCTTCAAGGCACTCCCAAGTGTTGGAACAGGGTGACTTTCTGCAGAGAGAGAAAGCAACGGCTTACTGGAAATTATTCTGAAGAAACTCGTCATCACTGCTGACTGCTCGCTCTTCCCCTAGGTGCTGACATCCTGTGTCTTCTTGTGATCTGGATTTTGATTTCTCTTTATTTTGGATGATCCTATTTCTGCTTAAAATAAGATGTCCATCAGAGACCCTCTCATGGAGCTGCCTGGCATGTTTTGGCAGGGGATAAGTCACTGGCACAGACCTCTGAGCCCTTCCAGTCTGTGGCCACGAGATGTCTCTGGGGAGCTGGACCAGTGGGTCACCCCCTTCCCCCAGGGTGCCTTGGAACCATCACACAAGTTGGAGAATCGCTATCGCAGCCACTTCCCACCGAGTCTTAGCCCCTTGACGCCGCTGTGTGAGCCCTGAATAGATTTGAAAACTAATTTGCTGCTCAGAGCATCAATAGATGTACGTCACTTGTCCTTTCTGCTGCCTTTAATGAGTTTCCAAGGTACTGCAGCCAGTTCCAGAAGGCAACCATCAAAGGGTTTCATCTTCGCTGCCATCAGACGTGTCTAGCAGTCCCTCCAGCACACTTCAGTTCTCACAGATTCTCTCTGGTTGTTTCTCTTTGTGTCTCTTGTGAATTTAACATAGAACATGTCGTGTAATTTCTTGCAGCCATCCTTTCCAGGCTGTCTCTCCTTTTTTTCTCTAAATGCCCTGAAAATAGGGGATGGGAAAATGAAAGGACCCTTCCTTCCCGCAGTCAGGCACTGTTAGCTGGAGACCAGAAGATACATGGGTCATGGTAAATAAATGTCCTGTCATTCTGCTTCTCCCCACATCCACAACACTGAGTTTTTCCCTCCTGTTGCCCAGCCATACGCGTTCCCTTCTGTTGATCATGCTGGAGCTGGCCTGTGCTTCCAGCATCCCCTCGTGTGTCCCTCCCGGCTGCCGCCCAGGTGGGACCACGTCTTCGCATGGGTGAGGAGCGAGCAAATGAATGCCTTGGTGCTGCTGGGCCAACAGCCGGGAGGCGATGGGCGCAGCCCCGCGGTGGCTGTTTTGAGGGACAGCTCCCTCCTGAGCTCCATCTGCCGAGATCAGTAATTAGGGCTGTTGCTTTGTCTAAACCAGCAGATCAACGCACCAGTTGTCTTATTAAAGCGGACGCACAGGCCTGGCTGGTCGGAAAGCCCCTGTGTCTGGATTTGCAGAGGTAGGAACAGAAAACCCAGGGTGGTAACGAGACAGAAACACACAAATAAGGTTTCCCTAAGCCTTAAGCAGCTAAAACCTGCCATGCAGGATGAACCCCAAGGGTTCTTGCGAGTTTTAGCTCTTTCTGTCAGGGCAATGGGATGGGTTGAAGGGGGTTTTCTGGATTCCAGTCCATGCATGGTGCAGCAGCAGGGTGTCTGCTGCCAGCAGCTGCACACGTGAGCATTTCTGATCTCCCTCTGCAGGTTCCTCAGCTCCCTTTGGAAGCAGATTGTGGTACATTTCCCTACATACTCTGTCATGAAAGCCCCTAACAATGATTTTAGCGTGTTTGTGTGTCTTGCAACAAGCAGGACTTCACCGGAGTTGTTTTCCAAATTAAAGCCCCGCTTCTTTTACTTAACAAGATCCTTTTTTCCAAAGCTGATAATAGGAGTGACTCTGAATTTTTCTTTTTAAAAAATGCATTTTCTTCTCAGGCACTTCATAGTGAAATGTGTCTTAATTTCAGTTCAGCTAGTGTGTGAAAACACACAGTGAGGCATTATTAGTCCCTGATGGAATAAGGACAGATGGAGCCCAAAATTGGCTTTATGATTAATGGAAACCTTCAAGAGTGGAATGGAGTTAGGGCTTGGTCCTACCCTGTTGGTGTCTGGAGAGCAATTCAGATGGTGAGAATCTCCACGAGTGCAGGCTGAGTAGCTCGGTGGGAGGAATACAGATGTCACTTGGCGGAGTCAGCCCTGGGTTGTCCCCTTCTGGGTGGGAGCTGTTGCGGGAGGAGGACGCAGGGAGGAGAGGCTTGTGGAGCAGTGGGAGTGCTGTGAGGGTCAAGGGAGGGGACCGAAGGGCAGATGGGGGTCCTTGGCCTCTGATGACGTGCTTTAGTAATGAGCTGCTATTTCTGGCCTCGAGCCTCCTGCAGCTGTGCACGATGGCTCTTGTGTGGCTGCTGCCATGGAGAGTAGAGCTGGGAGGGGGGGGAGTATTTTGAGGTATGCTCCACGCAACTTGGGAAGGGGAATGTGGAGGTGTGGCAGTGGTGTGAGGGGGCAGCGAGTTCAGGCTCTGCTCTGGGCTCCTGCTCCACGTGTGACCTGAGGGGCTGTGGTTTCACACCCGTGCCTGTGAGATATGGAGGGTGAACCCTCCTTGAAAGGAGGTAATGGAGAAATACCAGGTGGTGTTACCTGCACTGGCTTTGGCATTAGTGGGTGTTTCGGGAGCCTGTAGCCACAGACTTTTACAGCATTTCTAACATACAGGCTGGGAAGGAGAAGGAAAAGTCGTACCAGAAAGAGATCTCTCTGTCATGTTTGGGAGCAGATCCTCCCTGTGCAAATGAGCTTTACAGCTCAGAACATGGGTAGCAAGTTCTGAGCAGCAGTGGAGTTGGAGAGAAGCAGCAGGTGAAGGCAAAGTTGCTATGCAAAGGCAAAACCAGGTCACTTACGGAGTTCTGTCAGCACGTCTGTCTGGAGAGGGTACGAAGGGGATGGTGAAGTGCAGTGGTGGCAATCTGAGGAGAGGGCCCAATTTCCCACCCTGTGGGATACCCTGAGAGCAGGGGTACGTTGAACCCATCTTCCTGGGGCAAAGTGGATGAGGAGCAGTGTCCACAGGTGCACATCGGCTGGGGACAAGGTACAGAGGACCATACTCTCAGGTCCAGCCAGGACAGTTGTCGTAGTCGCCAGGGCCCCTTCCTGCAGCAGAGCAGCAGCACTTCTTAGTTAACAAGTGACTCTGACCTTGCTATAATTGTCCTAAGGAGTGGGAGGGCTGCTGTAAATGAGCTGATACCGCAGATCAATGGGAGCTGGTCAAGCACCTCACAAAACTTCCATTGTTCACTTATTCTGACAAGTGCAGTTTGATTTCTGTTGTGCCCGATGCAGCCTCAGCACGGCAGCAGATTTGCTGAGCTGAGTTTTGTGTAGGGAGGAAGGCTCCGCAGGGTGAGCTCTTTTGCATGAAATCTTAGAGAAATACTCAAAGGCTGCTGTGGATTTTCTGTTCTTTCCCTGGGGACTCTGGGGATTGCAGATCAGCGGATTGTGGATTAGCGGATCAGGAATTAGAAATGTATTTTCCATTCTTGCGTTACACACTAATGAACTGACAAATTTAATGTTTTATTTTTTAAATGCGGCTACTTCAGTGAGAAGAAGTGAAGTCTTCTTTGTCTCCTTTGCTGACTTGGGAAAAGCTGAATCATGATCTCTCCAGGCGTAGCTTCATCCAAATTCCATTCTTCGCCCTCCGCGCGTGGCTGTTAGCAAAGAACAGTTTATTTGCAAGAGGGATCTTGCTGCTCATGGGCCGTCACCAAGCAGTGCCCACGGGAGCACGAGGGAGGGGGCTGCAGCTCTCTGCCAGCCACCTATGGCCTCACTGGTATAAGGAGGTGGACTCAACCCTGGGGAGCAGGCCTTGCACCAGGCTGCTAGCTCCAGTTTCGGTGCCTGGGGCACCTGGCAGGGACTCAGGTGCCCCACCAGTTGCTACTGGGCAGCCATCCTTTTTAGATGCAGTGCTGTGGCTCTACTGAGCGTCTCCGTAGCCCAGCACAGTGTGTTCACTCAGCCCCGGGTGTGAGGTGTGCTTGCCTTACAGATGTGATATTTTTTTTGACCCTGGTCTTGTTCCTGTGAGTGAAGCTTCAGATCCTCCTCCTTTTGGATCCATCCATGGGGAGGGTCCTGGTGCCTTGGGTACCCCCCTCTGCTGTAACAGGCTAGGGTTTGGGGAGCACGAGTGCCGAGGATGCCTGGACTGTGGTGGGCTCCACGTGCCTCTCCTTCAGCTGCTCTGCTCTTCAGGTCTTGTGGTTTGCACCTTCCTGCCAAAAACCCATGCCAGGGGATAACACAGAGCAGAGAAAGGCATTTATGCTGTTAAAAGCCTAACAGGATGCACTGTGGGACCCGATCTGCAGGGGGAAACCAGCTCCCTCATTACCCAGTCACTCTGCAGAGCTTTCAACACAAGCTAAACAAAACAGCCTTGGCTTTCTGGAGCGGGCTTTGTTCATTCACTTTGTGATGCCGAAAGCGGGTCTGAAATGCGGCTGCCTCTCGAGGCGAGCCCCTGGCAGAGCCGTGGGCCGGGGCCTGCTGGGAGCGCCGCGCTTGCTGCCGGGGCAGGCGCAGCCTGCACCCCGCAGGAGGACAGCCTGGGACATCGGGTACACCCCTGGACTGACAAATGGATTTTGGGCTGTGCCCATAAAATCTTGATTAACAATTAACACGATGGAGCTGGAAAATACATCTCATTTCTCCCAGTGAAGCTGACAGGTGACAATATACATTTCCGGGGTGATTGCTGTGCCTTTTTTACAGGCTATTTACGATTGACTGAAAAGCAGAGGCTTTGTGTGAAGAGACCTTTCATCTCCTGGCAGAGCCAAGTGCCTTTCCCTTCAGGAAGCATTCCTTCTCTTCTGCCTATTGCCAACCCCCACTTTAAACCCGAACCTGGCAGAGGCCAGAAGGGAGGCAGGATCAAAGCAAAAATAATTGGGATCGTTGGCTTCTGTGGGCAGGCTGAACCTGTTATTCCGACTTACTAACTAGTTATTCCTAAGTAACTCTGGTGAGAGACAATTCAGCAGTTGCAGCTTCTTCTTGATAAAAAGCACTCAAACGTAATAACCATGGCAACAGTTGCTGAGAGCTGGCGCAATGAGGGACAGAGATGTGCTGCCATTCAGCAAGACCTGGACAGGCTGGAGAGTTGCGTGGAGAGGAACCTAATGAAGTTCACCAAGCGCAAGTGTAGGGTCCTGCACCTGGGGAGGAATAACCCCCTGCACCAGTAGAGGAGAGGGAGTGACCTTCTGGAAAGCAGCTCCGTGGCAAAGGACCTGGGAGTGCTGGTGGACCACAAGGTGCCTGTGAGCCAGCAGTGTGCCCTCATGTTCAAGAAAGCCAATGGACTCCTGGGGGGGCACATTCAGAAGAGCATGGCCAGCAGGTTGAGGGACATTCTCCTTCCCCTCTCCTCTGTACTAGTGAGGCCACACCTGGAGTATTTGGTCCACTTCTGGGCTCCTCAGTTTAAGAGAGACAAGGAACTACTGGAGAGAATCCAGTGGAGGCTCTGAAGATGCTGAGGGGCCTGGAGCATCTCTGTGCCCAGGAAAGGCTGAGATCCCTGGGGCTGTTCAGCTGGAGAAGAGAAACTGAGAGGGGATCTGATCAATGCTGATCAAAAGCTAAAGGGCCCCTGGGAAGCAAGAGGATGGGGCCAGGCTCTTGTCAGTGGTGGCCAATGACAGGACAAGGGGCAACACGCACAAACTGGAACCCAGGTGGTTCCATCTGACCAGGAGGAGAAGTTGTTTTGCTGTGAGGGTGTTGGAGCCTGGCCCAGGCTGCCCAGAGAGGCTGTGGACTCTCCTTCTCTGGAGAGGTCCCAAACCCACCTAGACACTGCGATCCTGGGCCCCCTGCTCTGGGTGACCCTGCTGGAGCAGGGGGGGTTGGACCAGATGATCTCCCGAGGTCCCTTCCAACCCACTGTGCTAGAATTCTGGGATTCTGTCTGAAGGACAACAGGCCCAATTTTGCTAGCAAAAGACACTATAAAGCACTATGGAGATCATGTACTGTCAGTTCCACATGCTGGCTGTTGTTCTGGTAGGGATGTGCTAGGGATGCAAGTTGCCCTGGTGCACCCAGTAACGAGTCACACTTCATCAGTGGTGAAAGAGGAGCTCGTAACCTGAAAGCTGAGAAGGAATCATCACTTGATCAGGAGAGAAAGGCCAGGAAGAGAACCTCAGGAGGAGATGCCACCTCTGATCCTAAAGTCACAGATGATTTCCCAGGGTTTGGCTGCGCTGGGAAAGTCCTTTTCTTTCTGTTCTGATCTTCACCCAGCCTGAGTGGTGCTGGAGACAGGGATCGATAGTAATACTTGAAATGTCTAATTTCAGAGCTGCTTCTTTGTAAGCCATCTTTAAGACCATGTTTGAAGCTTTTCAGGAGAGAAGATGTAAGCCACATGGCATTGCAGGTGGAGGAGTTGGTAAGAAATGGAGCATTTGCTGTGAAGAGTTGACCCTTGGTGCATGGCACTGGAGAGTGCTGAAACCAGTGGTGCTCATACTGAACCTGACAGGAGTTTGCTGGAAGGGTCCTTCATTCTGGGATCGTGCTCTCCCCTTGCCCAGGGGTCTTCTGGGTGCTCACTGTTAGGCCAACCCCGGAAAGACCTCTCCAAATGTTCCATTCTTAATCTTGGCTTGGGAGCACCTTAGGTGATGGGATCAAGGCCTCTCAAAGAGCTTTGAGGGGACTGTGTTATTTTCATTAGGCAATATTCTCTCTCTGTTGTCTTATTTATTGAAATGCTTTACGTGCCTGGAAAAGTCAAAGAAGGAGACTCTTTGATGTTCAGCAGAAGAAAAGAGGAACCTGCTGAAAGGCACCATTTGTAGAGATTCTGAGGAGGCAGTAAAAGCTCCACCTCTGCTTAATAATAATACGAGGCAGGGTAAATATCTCTAAAAATACACAGTAACGTGGGCACGTTTGGAACAGTCAACATCCTTATCAGCCTGCTGCCGTCTCCACAAGCGAGTTTCGCTAGAGATTCTGGGCATGTTTTTCAATGGCTCACAGCAGCTGTAGCTTCTTGGAGTTCAGTGAAAAGTCTGAGTGCTTTGGCACGGCAGCAAACCAAGCCTCTTCCTTTCTGCTTCCAATTGGGTCTTGATTCTAAGTGAGATGAATTTTCTCCTCCCGATAATTCTGTGCATCTGAAGTGATTACAGCTCCGCGTGAGTGCTCTTTTAGGAGATTTGAATGCAGCGTTTTCTTCCGTCTTAAAAAGGTTCCGTCAAGCCTTATGATTCTGGAAAGTGGGGCTGGGGGTGGGAAATAAATCCTGGTGGAAACAGTCACATCTTCCTATGCAGATGAGAGATTAAAACTTTTATTTTTATAAAACACATACGGGGGCTGAATCGGAAGAGTTCTGTTCAGGCAAGTGGGTTTTGGCTGGTGGCAACGTGCTGCTAAATTCTGATCTGGCGATGGAGAGGCAGAGCCAGCGAGTGGTATTATTTGGAGTTCTTAGAGAGTGAGCTTTAATGTTTGCTTAACTCCGCTAAAAATAGACGCCACCCTCTTTTCCTAATAGGCGTCATTTGTCATACTTGATTCATTTCCTTTCCCAAACTGAGCTCCTTCATGAATATTCATCTCTACTCCCCAGGAATCTGCCTGTCCTAAGAAGTTGTACTCACCACGACCTCGCCGTAAAGAACGTGAGTCAAAGCTCATCCCGACTGCCTGGCTCAGTCCAGCAAAATATTGTGATATCAACAGCTCTCATTGATTTCTGCCGTCTCTGCAAGCCATGATTGCTCGTTATCCCTCTCCACGAGACCCTTAACAAGTCTCCCATTCCTGTTGTCATAGCAGCACCGCAGCACCCAGTGCGGCGAAGTCTCTGTCATTGTTAATTGTGAGATGGGAGGATCAGTTTGGCAGGTTTTCTAGTGGGGATTAGGTCAAAGGGTCCCTTCTGAACTGTGATGAATGTGGCTTCCTTCAGAAGATATTAAAACTTGGTAGTTATGGAAAATTTCTGATGAGGGAAGCTTGACGTAGCAAAGAAAGGGAGAGCATCCCTTGCAGAGCTCTTCCCATTCATGCTCAACCACAGCTTAAAGCAGGAGAAAACCAACCAGAAATGCCAATGGAGAATATAAATCGCTCGATTCATGGTGGTTAAGGAAGTCTGTCAGTACCTCAGACCTAACCTTAGTAGTCCCAAGTGTGTCAAAGGTCCCTGCTACTGTTGTGCTCCAAGTTGCTGCCGGAATGGGAGAAATCTGCTGCCTGCTGAGTGTTGAGGAAGCAAAGGGCTGACATGACGCTGGAGGAATGCAAGGCCAGCAGAGCTGCTGGACCACAGACCCTGAAGCCCTTGCCCAACAGGTGTATGAGGAGGTGTGTGTGGAAGGACATCTGTAGGATCTTGTGGTATGTGACCGTGTGTTTCACTCAGCAGGGACCAAGGAGAAGACTCGATACATTGCTTCATGGGGCATTGCTATGGGTGACATGCCCATTGAGTGGGTGAAGGGTTGCTGGTTGTCACCCACACCTGGGTGGTGCCTTCCAGCACATCAGGCTGCAGGTTTCCTCCCTGACAGCCACTAGTTGCTGACTCTGTTAGCCACTTTCAACCTGATGATTGTTAAAGCAATTCAAGGACTAAAATTGGTAGTACTTCAGTGGGGTGTTGTCTGCTGGGCTTGTGAGGACCACCCAGTAGGTGGGCTTCTGTTGCCAGTGGGGCCTTTGCTAGCAAGGAAAGACCATTGCGCCTGGGGGACGGTTAGGTTTAGGTTGGACCTGAGGAACAATTTCTTCCCCTCCAGGGCTGTCAAGGGCTGGCCCAGGCTGCCCAGGGCAGTGGTGGAGTCCTGGTTCCTGGAGGGGTTTCAAAGCCATGGAGATGTGGTGCAGAGGGACACGGTTTAGTGGTGCCCTCGCAGTGCTGGGTGAACATTTGAACTCCATGATCTGAAAGGTCTTTTCCAACCCATACAATTCCATGATTCTGTGTTGATTTTCTGCAATGTGCTAGAAGAGCTTTATAGAGATTGCTCTGGTGGTGTGGGTGGGAAATATGCACAGCAGGAAGAATGATCTCATCACATGTTTCCTCCTGCAAGTCCTAGAGCATTGCCCTGTTGCAGTGAGATGTAGCCATGGCAGCTTGAGGAGGGCCAGGAGAGGCAGTGCACCATTTGCGGCTCAACCCAAAGGAGCGACTGATTCATGAGGACACTGTCGTTAGCTGGTGGGACCTGTCCGAGACACCAGCTCAGCATCTCAACCCTCGCACTGAATCACGCCTCATGGTCGTTTGCCCAGAAGTGGTGGGGCCAGTGGTTGTATGTCACCTCGAGAGGTGGCAGCCCAGCTGCTGGCACAGTACAGAGGCCACTGAGAAGGACTGTCTGTGAACCGTTGCCCCTGCTTCCCTGATCCCCCGCCCAGGGGTGGGGATCAGTTCTTCTTGTCCCCAGAGACCTGCTCTCAGAACACTCGGGGCAGATCTGCCCCCCGTGCTGCTGCCTTCATTCTGAAACAGTGAACCGTAGCCAGAATAATGCGTGACCTAAACGTAGGCACAAGTGCTGTGTTTATAGAATGGAAAATGAAAAAAAAATTCCTTAATGCCCTCAATCTCTCTCCCAAAATGAAAAACTCCCCTGGCCAAGCCCTGCAAATAAGCTTTGGGTTTTTTTTTTTCATGTGAGGAGACAGGTTTCTACAGGCTGGCGTTCAATTTTACAGGCGTTTGTTATAGGCATGAATAATCGCTGGCGCTGTGCTGCCGCCACTGTTGTTTGCTCTCACAGTTAGGCCAATTACACGTGTAAGCTCCTGATTTACAACCAAAAGCAGAACTGAAGTGGCTCTGTGGCCTACATTTCAAGAACGAGCAATGAGCCCACGGTCAGCTGTAGGTCCCTGGGTGTGTGCTCCGACACACCAAGGTCCATTGCCATAAATATGTGGACCCAGACCATCTGAGGCATTGTGCGACACGTGCTGTCACAGCGCAGCATGAAGGACGTGGACACAGGTGAGCATCTGAGGAGCAGGAGCTTGCCCATGGCAAGCACGCTGCAGTTGGGGAATTCGCAGAGAGTGCACACAAAAGATGAGAGAAGTTCAAGTAAACACAATGGTTCTTCAAGATGGACTTAAACAAAACCTGCCCAAGTCCTATTTCCCAACATAATTGGTTTATCTCCAGCTCTTCCTGCCTGGTGAGCCCCCCTAGGGGAGTAGATGACATCCCATCCAGTGCTGAATTTCAGATGGATCAGTTGAAAGCAAACTGAGAATTTTTTCTTGCTTTTGCACAGTAGGCGGAAGAAGAGCAGGGAGGAGGTAGGTCAGTTACTGATTCTCCATGGGGTGATGGCTTCCAAATGGCTGCTCAGAGAGGTCACATCAGCCACGATACCTGTTGACCTGAACACTGCATTGCCCAGCGTGCAGAATGTCTCACCTTGCTGTGCTGGAACCACTTGATGCCATCAGCTCTGGGGTAAGATGAAGAGCCAGCCCTATGACAAGGGAGGATGAAGAGCTCTACTGATCCTCTTGGGCTGGCGGCAAGCTGGTGTCATTGCTGCTAGGAGGAGCAGAGAAGGAAGGATGTCAGTAAGGTTAGAAGGTGGCAGGACATTTGTGGACTTCTGCATGTCAGAAGTCAGTGGTGGATGCTGTCTGCAGGAGGCAATCACAGCTCCACTTGGGAAGGAGGCCAGTGCTTCACGCTCCAGGAGATGGCCAAGGGAGGATGAGGCACTCATGTCATTTGTCATTAGTGCAGAGCAGGCAGCTTCTCATTTCATAGGGTTTGTGTACTCAGCTGGAGGTTCTAGCAACCTCCTTTGTCTAAATGGCCCAAAATCTGTTTTGAGTGCTGTGTGCTGAGCTGATGGATGTTGGCAGAGGAGATGAACTACACCAGCTCAGTGCAGGGAGCTCCCATGAGGCTTCACGAGTGTCCGTCTGGGCAGGAAGCATCAGTTTAGAATCATCTGTTTCTGAAGTGATGTCCTGAAGCATTTACAGCTTCCCAAGGCAGAAACAGCACCTCAACCCACCCCAGGCAGGCAGACCACCTGGTGGCAGACGCGTTGGGCAGTGGCTTCCCCTCTCCTTGGTACAAGGCAGACGGCGATACAGACCCAGATTTGTTTACTAGGCTACGATCAACTGGGGTTTTACATCCTGGCAATTACTGGCAAGTCTTTTCTCCTCCTGCGCCTTCACAGCACATGTGTGAGCTTCTGGTTGTGTCACCTTCCCATCCCCTCTGATCAAAGTCTAGCAGTGGGAAGTGATCATCACAACCAGCATTTGTGTAGTGTCTGTCTTTCCACAGCTCCAGAGCGTTGAATAAATTGAACCCCGCTTCCTCCTTCACCCTTCACATTCAAGCTGTTTCTGAATCCAGGCATCTCATCTTCGGCAACCACTCAGTTCTCAAACCTTTCTTCTGTCCTGGTGATTAAGCCCTTATCTCCTGCCTTGCAGAACCAACCTCTCGTGCCCGTCTCACTGCTCTCCATTGCAGAGACAGTGTTCATCTCAAGATCTTTCTGGCTTTTCCTAACCATTTCATCGCCAGGCCGAGTCTGTCTGCCATCTCCTTCCTCCACCGCAGTAGATGAGGGCTTTTTCTCTTTGCCTTTAGGGTCGTTCAAACCTCATTGGCATGTTGGCTTGCCTGGTCAAGGTCTCTGTTCCCTCCGTCCATCAGTGATGTAGGACACACTGCTGAAATCCCCTTCTTCTTACAGAATTATTACATTGCATCTTTTATGGAAAATTCTCCCTCCTGAAAGAACTCCCTCTCCTTGCTCCAGCCCTTTCTGAGCATCTCATTTGCATGGTACCTGCTGCAGGTTTATTTCTCATATATGCACATGAATTCATTGCATTATTACCATATTTTAATAGGTACCTTGGTCATTTTAACTCCTTGACAGCTTGATTAAGGCATTTGTAGGTGTTTCCATCCCCTTCTCTCTGAAGATGGGATCCACGTCACCCAGCTTCTGTCTGCATGCATGAGTGCCCATTTGAGCTAATTCTCAAGGCTCCATCTCCAGCCAGGGTAGAGAGAATCCTCCAAAAGGCAAATTTTCCCATCGTAAGACAGGAGTCAAAGACAGCGTCTCTCACGGGGCTCATCATCATTTCTGCTCACTGCTGGTGACTGTGATTTCCTTGTGCAGCCCCCTTCGGAGTGGATCTAGAGCCTTGGGCCATGGACTGGCCTTTCTGGATTAGCCTGGGCAAGTCCCCTGGAAATACAGAGGCAGTGGTTGGGTCTCTGAGGATGTGCAGAGCACGGGCTGAAACACATTACCAGGGGAGCCCAGGCAGCTCCTCTGAGCTACAGGTCTTAATTTTAGGTGTCTAATGTGAAGTGAGATGAATCTGACAAAGAAAAAGGTTTGGGGAAATGTTTACGTCTTATTTTGTGTTTAGAAAATATAAAGGTGTAGAGCAAATGTTTCAAAATCAACAACAACAGTAAAAACAGTAATTATAGGTGGGTGCAATTTTCCTTTATCTTGTAACTGAAACTGCCAGCAGCATTACTGCTGTGCTGGTACTTGGCAGGGACACCGATGCCAGTACCCAGTTGTTTCTGAAAAATGTGGTTGGGTTTTTAATGACCATCAGCAGCACAACCTCGATTTTTAAATGTCATCCTAAATGTAGCTGTTCCAGCCTCCTCTGTCGTGGCACGTGGGTGTCTGGATAGGGATGAATCAGAAAGTAGAAAGAATCGCTGGTGCTTTCTGTGGCTCATGAGTTTTCCTCAAGGGCTTCCCACCCGGGAACTGGCTGGAATTGTCCATGGCTTGTGTTGCAGCAGCACAGTCCTGGTCCCATGGCCACACTTCTGCTGTCGCTCTCTCTGCTATTGACGTGTGATTAAGTCTCTTGATGCCGAATGAGTTCCTTAGGTAGGTTTCTGCAGAGGCCTGCGTTCCACAGGTCATACTTACTGTTTATGAAAACCCAGATAAATTAAAACAAAGATTTCTCAGCTATTGCAGGTGCCACTTTTCCATTCCCTCTCCGGCTGGAAGAGTTCCCCAAGCTTTGCTCTCAGAGCCGAAATCTGTGCTTGGCATTTGAGAGCTGGTGGTTTGCAGTTGTAAATGGAGCAAAGTCTTAGTTTTGAATCATGACTCAGTGAAATAAATCTACTTTTCTAATCCAAAATGATTCTAATGGCACCGTGAAACCTGGTGGGATTAGGAATAGCCAGAGTTTAAGAGATGACACGGCAGTGGGTGTGATTCTCCCTGCAATCCAGCCCCTTCCCTTCCCTTTAGGGAAGCAGGGTGGGTGGAGACAAGGCTCGAAAGCGCTGTGAGGGTTGGTTATTCAGGAGCGATACCTTCCGTCAGGGGTGCTTCAGGGCACGGCCGTAAGCAAAATGGGTGGGAGATGCTAGAAAGATTTGCTTGATGTAACACGCTGCCTTCCTCAGCGACGGGAGGAACGCGGAGAGCTGCAGAACAGATGGCAGGGTTAAAATAGGACAGAGCATCGCAGAGATGCTGCTGGAAGGGAAAGAAGTGAAGTGCCTGTTCTCACACTTCGCTTTGTGTCTCGTAGAAGAGCTGGCGAGTGCCCGCGCTCCGCTGGCATCCCCAGCAGGGACACGCCAGGCAAAAGCTTGATGATTTTTTCTGGTTTTATTATATAATATTAGCACTTGTCTTAAAGAAAAATCAGCTCAAATGAGCAAGCAAACAAATAAAGCGAATAACAATCGAAGGTCTTATCCTCAGGCCACCCTTTTAATGTCTCTCAAGATTATTAGTGGGATGTGTGAGGTAGGCACACGCTGCTGCTGGGGAATCCGAGCCCAGCAGTTACAACTGAGGCTTTCTTCTCGCGGTGCCTTCAGACAGCTTCTGGCAATGTTTTCGTGTAACCTAAGGAGCGCAAATAGCTTTTATTGAAATGTTGGAGTAACTCTGCGCGCCTTGAATTCTGCCCAGCACGCCACGGCAGGTGTTGCAGGGATCTCGCCTCCGTGTGAAGCTGCTCTGCTGCGAGTGCCTGCTGCAGGAGGGGCTCAGTCAGGGGTCCTGCAGCGAGGCAGCACCTTGGGCACTTCTCCGTTTGCCACCATCCCAGGGCTGGTTGAGTTTTGGAGCCTCAAGGCTTGTGGGGAGAAGGAGTGTGAGGCAGGGGAGGAGCAGGGAGGCAGGCTCGTGCTTGCACCCCAGTGCTCCAGCCAATGCTTCATTTTCCTTGTCGATAAATCAGGGAGTGTCGGTGATGAAAACCACTGGATGAGCTCAAGGACATGGTATTAATCCTGCAATATTGTTCTTGTTCTATGTTGCGTTGTGGTTTTTTTGGAAAGAAATCAACACAATTTTTGTGGGCAATGGCTAAAATGGCACAGAAATAAATGAGTTGTGCTTGCACTCGGAGAGAATTGCTCGTTTTTTATTAAAGCAGCCTGTGATGAAACAGACCCTGTCTTTAGGCACCGATATGCATTTGACCCATGGGAAAATAACAGGCTTTCAGAAACGCACAGGGAGTGCTTTGTAAGGTTGATTTACAACTCAAAATAAAGCATTGGTTTGGGTGATTGAGAGCCAAGGGGAGTTCCTGCAGTGTCCTTCTCCATGCGCTGTGGAGCACTTGCTCGTAGCTCCCCGGGAGGATCGGTCATTCAATGCATGGTGCTGGAAGAGAGGTCACACAGCTCCTTTGATTGTTCCAGATGGGGCATGAGTCACCCCGCCCTGCCCTTAAATCACAGCAGGTTGACAAAGCCTCGAGAGTGGACTGCACAGGCCACCTCTGTTCTTCACCATCGGAAGAACGGAGAAGATGGATGAGCCTTGATGGTGCTGTTCCACAGCCTTTCTTCCAGCCCCATGCTGACAGGGTGATGGCAATAGCCCGGAGAATCCACAGAGAGCCCTGGGGCTGTTCAGCTGGAGAAGAGCAGCTGAGAGGGAATCTGATCAATGCTGATCAAGAGCTAAAGGGCCCCTGGGGGGCAAGAGGATGGGGCCAGGCTCTTGTCAGTGGTGGCCAATGACAGGACAAGGGGCAACACGCACAAACTGGAACCCAGGTGGTTCCATCTGACCAGGAGGAGAAGTTGTTTTGCTGTGAGGGTGTTGGAGCCTGGCCCAGGCTCCCAGAGAAGTTGTAGAGTCTCCTTCTCTGGAGAGATTCCAAACCCACCTAGACACTGCGATCCTGGGCCCCCTGCTCTGGGTGACCCTGCTGGAGCAGAGGGGTTGGACCAGACAATCTCCAGAGGTCCCTTCCAACCCCACCTTTCTGTGATTCAGTGAAAAAACTTTGGGTTTTTATCATTAAATGGTTTGCAGGTCTTTGATTAAACTCATGGAAGCTGAGCTGGCATCTTAAGAGTCTTCAAAGCTTCATCCTTCGACTTGCCCTCGTGTTGGTGGGAGCTTCAGGTGCACATTCCTTTCCAGAGCAGAGCAGTGAGTCATCCAGCCTCAGCACTGATGCTGACATAGCTGGGAGATACCTAGCACCAAAATAAAGCTCAGAGCCAACAAAGCTGAGGGTCAAGAGAAAAGAGGGCTTGGGGGGTGTCCTGGGGAGCGGTGGGATTCGTGCCTGGGCTCACTCTGTTACCGTGTGTGAGGAAGGAGGAGGTTCGTTGTTCTGTTGATTATCCATCTGTTATGCTCCATCATGGTGCTGTAGCTCAGCTGGTTTTTCTCCTGTTCCAAAATATGAGCTGCCATAGCCTTGCCCGCCCCGGGCTTTGGCAAGCTGGATCCCCTCCCCGTGACCTGATGTCACTGTCCCCCCAGGGAGTTCCAGGCTGGTCTGTAATGGGACACTAGAGCCCTCCTGCTTTGAGCAGGGTCGTTGCAGGGCTCATAAGAAGGTCAAATATCTCTTGCTGGTACCTGGGATGCAGATTTACAGTCAGTAGCAAGCCGGGGTTCCCCAGCTGCTCCCAGGCAGCCCTCCCCACCCTTGCTGCGTCTCTGGGGTGACTCATGCTCCCTTGGTTGAAGTATCACAGTAAGCCCATCAAAATCAGAGTCACGTCCTCAGCTCCAACTTATTCTCTGACGTTCTATTCCTCCTCTTAGCAACAAATACTCAATAACCTAATTGTTCATTAAACCCCACGCTGGTGTCGATGTAACCCGCTCTGTCACGTTGAGGCATGTTGCTCTCGCAGGGATCCTGCCGCTCCCCCGCTGCTGCGGCGAGCGCCCGGCTTGGTAGAAAGTGAGAAGGCAGTGTTGCATTGAAGTGGAGATTTTCATCTTCTCGGGGCTTTTTTTTTAAAGTCTCTCCTGTATTCTGTGCTTTTGAACATCTAATATCTCTTTTATGCTTCACATCTTTCAGATGAAATTGTTGTATTGTGTTGCCTATCGAAACCTAGTTTTTCTTTTGTCAGGTTCTCCCCCCTTACCCCCGCTTTCTTTTTTGCCATATTTTGATCGGCACAACTACTTGGGGCTCCATTTTTCTGGGTGGTTTTTAATCTCCTCAAGTTATAGCTGTGAAGGCCTTTTGTCTGCCATAAACTCATGTTTGAGCTGATGCTCGGAGGAGAGGCTTTCTAGGCCAGTTCCACTGCATGCAGACCTCGGTGAGGGCTCTGGGGGTGTCTTGTGCTTCATTCCTTCTCCTAACTCTAAATAGTTGCAGGTAGCCTCAGTGGGGTCAGGGTTATTTTCTTATTACCCTGTATAATATCTCACGTTGGGTGTGCAAAGGGCCCTTTTGGTCAGGTGGTACTCTGCAATAATGGAAAGCTCTGTGTTAAATCTGCATTTTCATCAGAGACTCACCAACCCTGCACTTAATGCATCACTTGCTGACATCCCACGGCCGAGCAGGGCTGCTTGCTTCTGAGGTTGAGGGGGCTGCAGAACTGTTGCCATTGGGTTGTCCCAGTTACCTCCTCTTGAGGACAGAGTTCGGAGCCAACTGGGAAGCTGCGGGTTTGGGGCTGGCTGCAGCTGCTCCGCACTTAGTTCCTGTGGGGATAGGTCACACCCTTGCCAGTGCTTTGGATGCAGTAGGAAAGCACATTTCTCCCATGGGTCACCTCTCGCTTGGACTATTTTAATGCTCTTTGGGTTGTTTTATTCTTAAACTTGCAGTCTGAAATGGAGTCGTGCAGGTATTAAGCTGCTGATCATCCAGTCTCTTTTTTTCTGCCCTTATTCAGAGTCTGGGATTTAGAGCTGTAGTTCAGGCTGGAATTACTGAATTCCAGTTAAATCTTTAAACGTTGGCATCGTAATGATCACTTCTGTTGCTCTGTCTATGATTTGCCTGATAATTTTAACCTGAATACACTTAAAGAGCTGTCAGAAATCCCTCAAATACAGATACCTCTGAGAAAGCCATTGGCCTTGTCATGTATGACCCTGCTTGAGTTGCTTCTGGTTTCCAGAAACAACCTTTTCCATCACCTTTTACATCCTCAGCCAGGCGTGACGGTTTGAGAGGCGCAGGGCACCGGGCAGGGCTGGCAGTGGTGACACCAGCGTGGGCACCCGTCAGTCCCCAGCCGCTCGGCTCTCCCGAGCACAGCATCGGTGCGCTTGTGTTTTCAGGTTTTGGAGTGAAAACTGAGGAGGGAGACAGAGGGAGAGGGAGGCAAGCCAGGCTGCCTCGCTGCCTGGTTCTGATCCTCAGGTTATCGCACGAGCTAAAGAGACTATACTAAATTTTTTAGGCTGTTTCACAGTCTGACAGCCTTTGATCCCTGGCTTTGATTTCCCGTGCGGCCGCGCAGACTGCTGGCTCTGACAAGAGAAGAGACCCATTAAGTCCTGTCTAGTCCAGTGATTATCATCATGGCCTTTTCTCTACCACGCCAGGCTCTCATCAAAGCAGGGCCTCTCCAGCCCTGCCTCCTGGCACGCCGGGAGGATGCTGGCGTAGCCATGCGGCCGGCGGCCACGTGAGCAGGCGTGCAGCTCCAGCCAGGGCAGAAGTGCTGTGCTCAGCACCCTGCTCCAGATGGGCAGCAGCATCCCCTCCATCGTGCCCCCCCATTCTCAGCTCTTTTTGGTCTTTCCCTTCACAGCTTCAGCAGA
Source organism: Ceryle rudis (assembly GCA_033439905.1). NCBI lineage: Eukaryota > Metazoa > Chordata > Aves > Coraciiformes > Cerylidae > Ceryle > Ceryle rudis. The sequence goes on along the minus strand of JAAGNO010003494.1, from coordinate 689 downwards.
AGGCTCAGAGTAAGGAGATGACCCTTTTTTTGTCTATGGTCTGGTGCAGTTTGTACAACAAGCAGGCCAAGAAATAAATATTCTCTGAGTGTCGTTGCCAGTGCAGTAGAGACGAAAACACTTGTCTGCCCGCCCTGCTCTGTGCTTCCAAGTCTCCAGGTCCCTCTGCACCATTTGTCTTTTTTTTTTTTCCCTAATTTAAATCTAATTTTGCTGCCGTATTGCAAGTTCCCACCTAACTCAAGAGCCGCTGCTGCCTCGGGGCTGAATTGCTGCTTTTCAGTCTTCTCACAGCCCTCACTTGTGTGGTCTGGGAAGACTTGGAAAAGACTTTCCTGAATTTGTGCACATGTCCTTGGGCTCATCCCAGGAGGAGCAGGGTAAGGGTGTCTCTTAACAGACAGAACTCTTAAAAAATCTGTCCTTCAGCTAAATGGGAGCTGCTTCCATGACATGAGTTTGCTAGTGAATCATAGAATTATCGACTGGTTTGGGTTGGAAGGGATTTTTAAAGCTCATCTAGTCCACCCCCCCTGAACTGAGCAGGGACAGCTGCAACTAGAACAGGTTGCTCAGAGCCCTGGCCAACCTCACCTGGAATGGTTCCAGGGATGGGGTATTGACCACCTCTCTGGGCAACCTGGGCCAGGGTCTCACCACCCTCAGTGTAAAAAATGTCTTCTTCCTTC